>JAJEJO010051182.1:102691-123881 GCA_020662805.1 Glaucomys volans | reverse complement strand
GCCAAGGACCTTCAAAATCAATGCAGAGCTCACAGGGACACTAGCAGGGAGTAGTGGCAGTCCTGTGTGTCTGCTCATTGGACACGTTCCCTTTTCTTATTCCAAGCCTGAGACGCAGTTTCCCACTGAGACCGTGCTCTGCACCAAAGGGAATTTGTTCTTGATGATACTCTGTTCCCGAGGCACCAGGCTTTTGTCAGAGGAATCAGTCTTTATTTCTCCCTCTCCATGATCTCTTCCTTTAGAGACCTAACCTCTTATCCCAAATACCAACCCTGACTGAAATTTTTGTCCAAGGTCTAAAATGCATGACCCTGCCTTGAACAGTTCCTCTGAGTCCCAACAGCCTCGACTTGCACTGGGGACAAACCACTGACATCCCCAGAATATTTATAATTCCTCTCCTTAATGAGGGAGCTGACGTGCCTTGATATAAAACCATGAGCTCAGAAACCCTTGGGTTCATGCTATTTTTACAAAATAATTGAAAACATCATGTTTCCTGGATTGCCATTGAGTCTTGCATTTATCATTCAATAATTCAAAGAGATATAATGAGATCTCTTTCTGCACATTTCTCTGAGATTAGTAACTTTTTAAAATTCTCTTTAGTTTTGATTAAAGTCCATTATTTTTCCCACTTTTTATTGCTGCATTACAGTTGCACATAATGATAGGATACATATTTGCAAACACACACAATATAACAAAACAATTTGACTAACATCATTTCTGGCACCTTCCCCAACCCCTTCCCATCTCCCACCCCTTTCTACTGAGCTCTCTTTAACTTTTAGGAGATCAACCTGACCTTTCTTTTCCTTTTTCCTGGCTTATGCAATTGAGAGAAAACATACTTTGATCTTGTGAGTTTGAGTTATTTCACTAATATGAAGATCTCTAGTTTCATCCATTTTCCTGTAAATGTCATAATTTCATTTTTCTTTATGGCTGACTAAAATTTGATTGTACATATACAACACATTTTCTTTATCCAACCATCCATGGATAGACACTTAGGTTTGTTCCATAGTTTGTCAAGTGTGAATTGTGCTGCTGTAGACTTGGTATCCATGTATCACTGTAGTAAGATGATAAAAGTCCCTTCTTTGTCTTCTCTACAGTTAGGAACCTCAATCTACATTCATACAAATGAGGCTCAGACTGGCTAACTGAACTTTCCAACTTGGTCCACAGGGAGATAGGATCTCAAAATAAGAATTTTAGAGGACACAAATATTCAGCCCATAACAGAATAGAAACACCATGAATGCAAGGACTATGTGCCTGAGCACTGGTGCGCAATAGACTTTTGGCAGAATTAAGGACAAAAATCATATGATCATCTCAATAGATGCAGAAAAGGCCTTTGATAAGATCCAGTATTCAATCATGTTTAAAATACTATAGGAACAAAGGATAGAAGGAACTTACCTTGAATTAAAAAGCATAGGACATTTAGTCCGACATTCTATTAGCATTTGAGCTGACAGCTGTTTCTTCAATATGCATGGATGAGAGCTCTCCCCAGTGTTTCCAGGGAGATGAAATGAGTTCATTCAGAAGAACAAATTGGCATAGTTCCTGCAACTTGGAAGTGTTTACAATATGATTTAACATTCATATCATTTCCTGATCACCTTCCGTAAACCAAATACTGGTCAGTGTAGGGTACATTTCCAAACTATATTGAATAAGATGTTTTTCCTATGATATGCCTATTACTGGAAATAGGGAAGAAAATGGTATGCTGGGGTCCAGCCCTAGCACAAGGGTCGTGGCGTTCTCTGGTGAGTGGGAGGGCGTCGGCAATGGATGGAGAGTAGTGGACACAGACTCAAGGTCTAGTGCAATTGCTCACGCTTTACTTGATTTAGCATTATATTTTAATACAGTAATTTTTTGCTACAATGACAATTTTTGAGTTTACAGAACAAGGGACTTCCCATGGTACGTTTTTATGAGGAACACGAGAAAGCAATGACCTCAATTATTAACCTTATGTAATTATTTAATTTTAAAAATATTTATTATTCTGTAACCTGGCAGAATTTACTTTGAACCCATATAATTTTCATTATACATGGTTAAGACAACAGACATTGCTTTTATCTATTTGAACTTGTTTTTTAACATATGAACTTAACCTTTACATAAAGGTGAAATATTGTTGATTGAAGCATACACGTGGGTAATGGTCTCTGTGGTTACCCCGGCCAAGGCTTTTGAAGGTATTATATTACTTTGTCCTACTCCTTTTACGAGCACAGAACATCAAACACCAATGTGCATCTAAGCCTAGTCATAAATGGAAGATTTTGCTAACAAATTCTTTTTCCCACCACATAACCATCTTCAAGATTAATCCATCCTGTAGGAGACAAATCTAAATCTATATTTTTATTAACCTCTCCTTTAGATGGATACTAAAACCTGCCTTTAGAAAGGCATTACCAATTTTATTGTAACAGTGGGAGATATCTAATAATTAGTTTTAAGGAATTTGTATGAACTTCACTGGAAAGTTTCCTCACCACCACAACGGCAAGGAAAGCCCCATCACGTTTAAGGATAGTAGTTTAAAATGTATATAGCATTCATTTGGGAAAGACTCATTACACGGTTGCAAGACTATTATGTCATTAAAAAAGTATTATTTGTTCCTCACTCACTCCCCTTAGCAATCCCTTGAAACTGAATTAAATATATTATGAGACATAGGAAATGGAAAAGGCAGCAAGCGCTGAAGGCAAGCATCCGGCAATCCTCATTACAATGAGACCTTGCAAACATCCACCAGTGGACTTACATCAACACTGGACGGCTCGCCAGGCGCCTCCGCAGCGATATTATAATATGGATGTGTTTTTGCCCAATCTGTCCTCACGCATGCTAGGCATGTGCCCTACCACTGAGCTACACCCCCAGTCCCTTTGGTTTTGAGATAGCGTCTCACCAAGTTTGCCCAGGCTGACCTCAAATTACCAATCTTCCTTTGTCAGTCTCCTTAGCAGCTGGTATTATAGGCAGGTGCTTCTGCACCTGTTTTTAAATAGTATTATCATTGAAATGAATTCTTAGTTGTGTTTTCCAATAGATTTTAGATTGTCAATTTTTTCACCTGAAAATGTGATCAATTTTCTCTTGTCCAAGTTGTGAGACTGAGATTGCTTTTACTTCCTTAGTAACAATGGCTTGAAATATCACAATAGTGTTGAGTAGAGACAGGGGCAGGTCCCTTGTCTTCCACATGAGTTTCATGTGAGGGCAGATATCAGCTGATGGCCAAGGAATCTATTTTGTAATATACATGAAAGAAGATATCTTCCATGTGTGGGGGTCTCTCAGCCATATCCTGCGTGGATGAGAAATGGGTTAACTTCTGGAGGATGATGCTGGCTGTTTTTCAACCAATTACCCCTAAACTCATCTACTCAATAAACACACAAGAACCAATACTTTTTTAAAAATGAGATGGGGGCATGACAGGTCGGGCCATACCAGCTCTGGGCTCTAACAACAGAGTAGTCCAACTCTCTTTTATTTATAGACACTCAGACAAAGGGGGCAAGATTGGGAGGAGCTTCTTCTGTGATGGACAGTCAGGTGGAATTAGGGGAGCCATTCTCTTAGGGGGACTATTCCATAAGGAGACAGGGAAGCACTCCCACACAGTGCCACATACTTCCTGGCAATCTGGGACAGACCTCCATGGCTGTTATTTCAGGGAAGTCAGGCCCGATCATTGCACCACTTTAGTCTGTTTCTGCTAAATAAGGATGGCTTCCCACACTTTGCTTGTATAAATATATCAAAATAGATTCCACTCTCATGTGCTACAAAAAAATATTCAAAGGAAAAATGTTTCTATTCACAATTTTCTCCTGTTTTCATAAAATGTCTTTTCCATCTATTAAGATGACCCTAGGTAATTTTTCCACTTAGTTATTAAAAGATAATAATAAATAACAATCCCAGGATGAAATGTGCATTACCTTTTTGGGTTGCAAGCTACCTGTTCATCATATTTAGCATGCTTGAGAAATTGATGACTGTGATTTAGAGCTACTTTGTTCCAGTATTTTCCATGTGCACTAATTAATTAAACCAATGAATGTTTTCCCTTATGTTGCTGCTGTAAATTATAGCAGGCTCTTTTCCTTTGGCCTCAAGTGTAAAATGGATTCATAAAATCCATTGGATAACTGTTTTCATATAATTCCAAATATATTTTAGAGACTGCAAAGAGGTGAGATTTCAAAATTACTACTTTGGTGTCTTCTTTCATGGTAGAGATAGTTTCTTGGGGTGAGAAGGAGAGAGTGCTGCCTTGGGATTATGAGCAGCAGAGGGTCCTGGGTGCTGCTGAAGGTTCAGGACAGAAGGACACTCTGTGCAAATGGTGTGGCTTTTGCATTTTTACTCATCTGCCAAGGTGCCTTGTGAGTACAAAGGAACCCTGTTACTTCCCATGTTGCCTTGTAATCTGGTCCCTGTATCATGAGTTTCCTTTTGGAGTAGATTGAGCCCCAGTTCCATTTCTCTTAGACCTCATGTGACCCCTAAATTCAACACCAGTACAATTTACAAACCTGCCATGAGGCCACGTTAACACCCCATTCTCACACCAAAACTAATAGGAAGCAGTGGCCAGCAGGCAAGCTCTCAGTATCAATTATTTTTTTTCAATGGACATGCAATTAGCACCCAGAAATGCCAGTGTGTGAATGTCTGTACCTATGACAACTCAGCACTCCCTTTGCCATGGCCACTTTCTACCCTTGTGTTTAAAATTTTCATATATTAAAAAGCCATGCTGGGGTGCAGCTCAGTGGTAGAGGATTCTCTTGGCATGTGCAGGGCCCTCAGTTCCATCCCCAGAACAGCAAACAGAAAGAAAGAGAGAAAGAAGAAGGAAGGGAGGGAAGGAAAGTCTGCTCCACAGAGAAATTTAATGGCCCTGAGCAGGAAGAAGTTCTCAAACCTCAGGGTCCCACAGAGACTGTAGGGAAGAAAAACATTCTTTGTTTCTGGTGGCATTTCAATTCCAATCACGTCTCCTTCAGGACAAGCAAAAATAATTAAGTTACAATTTTCTCAGAAACAAACATGATCATTTTCTATGTTGCTGAGACACCTTCACAATGATCACCCATGTGGAAAAAAATTCAAGAGGAAAGAAAAATGAGAATCCTAAAGGGAAATACACAAAGGATGACAATCTGAGCAATATTATATGAAATACAAAAACACATATCTGTGCATTCAGTAGAGAAAAGACAAATTAGGTTAATATTTAATCTTTAATCAATGGAGTCATTGTTCAGCACAGTAATTGTAGGTATTTCTGGGTTGAGGTGGGAAGCTTAATTTCATGTGAACACTGTGTAATGCCCCAACTGGGGCAATCAGCATATTCATCACCTCAAACATTTATAAGTTCATTGTGCTGACAGCCTTGAAAACATGTGTCTATGGGTATTTGAAAAGAGGCCATGTGTTATTGTTAATATGCTGAATAAATTCCTGCATGTGGTGGGTGCATCCCTGAGGGCATAACATCACATGCACATTTATCACAGCTAACTCCTGACACAATGGTGCAAGGATCACAGGAGCAGACTCAACCTGCTTCCCTTTCCCAGTTTTCATGAGTGTGTGAGTGTGTGTGCAAGGAGTAGATCAAATTTAAAGAACAGGAGAGAGAACAGCAGGGGAAGAGAACCAGGTTGAACTAAATGGAAAAAACAACTGTAGTTTATAATTAATCAAAGCATCAATCATAAAGTGAAAGAATATTTATAATATTAATTATTTAAAAATCAAGCTGGCAATGATCTGGACCTGAAAGAATGTAATGAGCGATGCTCCCCAAGTACCAACGCACACAGCAGGTGCTCAGGTTTCCTTGGCACACAGCAGGTAATCAGGAATTCTGCCTCAGGTGCACTGACAATATGACCAAGATGAATTTCCCTTCACTTAGAAAACCTTGAATAGGTCAATAAAACTTTGCTAAATGGCTACATGTGCAGAGGAAGTGAAGGTGCCCCCCTAACTCATATATCAGAGGAATTAAAGACCTTGATATGGAAGTAAGCAATACCCTTTAGAGGAGCATTGAAAAAGCATCATACAGGTTCATGGGTAGACAGAACTTCCTTAAGTGCTCAATAGGTATTTGGGATCCACACAACAGAGGAGAAGGAAATGTGTAGGCATGAAATTCAGAAGTAATAAGATAGACATATCACACTGAATATGATATGACTTCTTATCACCAAAATATCACTCCCAAACTCAACAGAGAAAGAATAAAGTGAAAATTGCATTGAAATGCTGATAATCATAGAAAATGGTCCTTTGATAATAACAAGCCAATCTAAGTTACTCCATCTCAGGAACAAGAAGGGCCTCCCTCTGCTGTGTGTCCCTCCACAGATAACTCACATCTCTCTTTTCCACACAAGTGCTTGCAAAGGTCCTGGGACACATGCTGTGCTTACCCTCTAACCACACAGAGCCTCTGCTCCCTCTTCTGATAGGGATGCCTCTTCTGATGGGGATGCCTCTTCTGATGGGGATGCCTTTGCCATCATGTCTTTTTCAACAAGAACCTGGCACTGCTGGGCTCACTGTTCACTCCTCTTGTTAGCATGGTGAGCAGACAGTTAGAAAACCACCACAGCGAACTTTTATCTCTGGGCAGGGCTGGATTGGCTCTCAGGTGACCTTAGGTGCATGTTGTTGGCTTCCAGCATCTCAGATGCTTTTCTGCAGCTCCTACTGGGCTCTCAGACTCACCTGGATGGGTTCTGAATGGAAGATCTTCTCATGGAACCAGAGTCCTCCTGGGATGCTTGATGAGGGAGACAGAAGCTGTTGACAGACAAGACAGCAGGAAGAGATCCAGAAGCAGTGCACACCATATGCAGGACTGAGAGGACACAGCCACATTCCTTCAAGACCAGGACTGAAGTGCTGAGGACTGGGAGCGTGAATATTTAAGCTAGTGTGTTTGCTGTTTAGGCACATTTCCCTCTTGCTATTACACCCCCAAAGACATCATTTACCTTGATGGAAATGGAGGATGTTGTTCTCCACCAAATGTAATTTTTCTTGCAGATTCTCTGTTCCCAAGACACCAATATATATATTATGTTAATATATATTAATGATATATATTATGTAAATATATATGTATAAATATATATATTAATATATATATATCACCAGGTCATTAGGATCACCTGGTTAAGTTCACAGAAAAAGTGGGGGATTTCCAAGTATGTGCAGAAGGACAGTCACAACACCATTGAGCTTTGTAACAATGCAAGTGAGACACTCACAATCCAGGACACCAAAACCGGCAACACACAAAACCATGGCTTCATGATGACCATGGAGTGCAGGGGGTGACAGATGGTCACAACTGATCATAGGCCATTATGGTCAGCAGAAAGATGTCTAATACAAAAAAGAGCAGGAAAAATGCATTTTCATGATGCAAATTTCATATCTGATGGCCTTGCCCTGTGTCTGAATGTTCACCAGCATCTTTGGGATGGTGATGGTGGTGAAGCAGATGTCCACAAAGGACAGGCTGGAGAGGAAGAAGTACATGGGCATGTGCAGGTGGGAGACTGAGATGGTGGCCAGTATGATGAGCAGGTTCTCCAGCACAGTGACCAGGTACATGGAGAGGAAAAGCCCAAAGATGAGGGGCTGCAGTTCTGGGTCCTCTGAAAATCCCAGAAGGAGGAATTTTGAAATTCCTTTGTTATTTTCTATTCCCATATGCTTGATATAATTGACAGAGAGATTGAGATAGAGAGTGACAGTGAGACCGAGAGCGAGAGTGAGAACAAATGAGAGAGAGAGAGAAGCACTAAGGGTGAGGGAGGTGACCCAACAGCTGTGCAATCCTGACCTGTTGGAAATGCAGCCATTGCTTCTCTGCAGTTAGACACCAGCTAGACACCAGTGCCTGAGGTCTGGTGTGAGCCTGCTTTCCCGTAGTGATCCTTTTGTTATCTCTAATTTGGAATTCCTTGTATCACTCTCAAACTTTCCTCCAGAGATTATGGATTCAACCTGTCTCCATGTGTTGGAGGGATGTCATTTAGTGGAGATCATGTTCCAGGCACTGTCTAGGCAGTGCTAAAAAACAAGTTTTTCTTTATGTAATGAGGAGGAGGAGTGGAATCAGAATTAACAGAATAAGCATGTGGCATGCTGGAAGGTAACTGGTACTTGGTAAAAAAAAAGGCACATGTGTGGGAGACAGTGGAGAGGGAGTCTTATTTTCTACTGGGTGCTCATGAAAAACTGACAGAGGGAAACAGTAGAAAAGAGACCCAGGCAGAGACGGGAGGATCCACAGAGTTGTCTGCAGAAGCATGTGCCTCGAAAGGGGAAAGCCAGTGCAAAGGCCCTGAGGGAGGTGCTTGTTTCAGATGTTCAGTGTCAACAGGGACAGTGTGTCCAGTGGAATAAGAAAGTGGGAGAAGGACATGAGCTGGTTTCAGAGAATAATGAGGCACACTGTGTCCTGATTGCTGCTGAATGCTCAGGATACAAGGAGACTCTGGCACATATTGCATTTGCATTTTAAGTTAGTCGCCAAGGTGCCTTGTGAATGGAACTTCACCCCTTTGTTATATCTGTCTGTTGATTTATTTTCCAGTCTTTGAATTATGGGCTACTTTTGCAATGTATTGAACCATGAGAACAAAGACAAATACACACACACACACACACACACACACACACACACACCCCACATAAAATCCTGCTGCAAACTATGGTACTGTAGGGCCATGTTAAGAGTGGGTTCCTGTCATGTCCAGGGCACTCTTAGAAGAGAGTGCACCAGGAAGGCTGTTGGTATTAGCTTATTTTTCATCCTAAAGGTTGGATGAATAGTACCCAGAGGTTCCTGTTCTTCAATATTCCATACACATGGTATCTTGGAGCTTCTTTTTGCTTCAGCCATTTCCTACCCCATGGTTAGGGTAACATCAAACAGACTGGAGATGTAGCTCTGTGGGGGTATCCTTGCCAGTCATGTGCAAGGCCCTACGATCCACCCCAGTACAGGAAGAAGAAAGAAAAACAAAAGGGAAAGAGGAGGATTGCTTCTGGGTTTCATCCCCAGCTCAGCAGAACAACAAGAACAACAACCAGGAAATATAAAAACTTTCCATGATAAACAGGGAGCCAAAGAAGTGATTTCAATGGGGGAGGATCTCTAATAAGTTCAGGTGGCCCTGCAGAGACAGTAGAAAGTAAGAATATTCATGTCTATTTCCAAGGCCAGTGATATCCAGCAAAATAACACAAGAACCAATAAATCCTCTCAAATAAATGTGATAATATGTTTTTGGTGCCATCATAGTTGAAGATTGAACATCTACTTGGGAAAAAACAAGTTCACAGGACAGGAATAAAATTCAAAGAAGGAAAACAAAATTTATATATTTTTCTATGAAATATGGAAGGATGTCTTCTTATGCCATTTAAAATTTATCTATCTAATTGGATTTTATTTTTCATTTCATTTTAATTGACAACACTTGTACTATTTAAGGGAACAATGTGGATTTCAGGACATGTATGCATTGTGCAATGATCAAATCAGGGTAATTAACCTATCCATTACTCCAAATACTAATCACCACATTGTGCTGAGAATATTCAAACACCTTCCTCCCAGTGACTTTGGAATATGTGGTTCATATTTGTTAACAACAGACACTCTGCTGTGAAAATGATCACCAAAAAGGACAGCAGCTGCCCAGCTGGAACTTTTCACTCCTTTATCAACTCTTCTGCATTCCTGTTCCCTTCTTCTCCCAGCTCTCTGGTAATCTCTTTTCTCTGCAATTCTATGAGATCAACATTCTTTGGACTCCACAGTGAAAACCAATTGGTATTTGCCATTGTAAGAAAGACAAATACCACCTGGTCATTGTGTGGACAGTGGTGGATAAGGCAGGCCTTCTTCACTGAATCACTTGGTATATTTCTGTGTTATTCCAGGGCTTTATGTTTGGACCTCTGGGGGCAAACCCAGTGGACGTCCTCTGGCTCACTGTTGTGGTCCTTAATCAAGAGGAAAAGGCCCCTATGAGCATATTCTACAAAATCCTGCACATGCCATGACAAGTTCATCCTTTTATAGTGAATGAAATCCTGCATGTGGCTTATCCCTGAGGCATCACAGGGCACTGAACTCTTTGGTCTCATGAGAAAAGATCCAAGGAATGGACTTCACCTACTTTCGTCACTTTCCTGTTTTCACAGTGGTATGTGCATACAATATCTAGAATGAAATTAAAGAAAAGATAACTTGTGTAATAGAAAAGAACAGGGAAATAAAACTGGGCTAATCTGAATTATTTAAATGAACTGTGTTAAATTAAATTGAACACAGCATCAAGCAGCATTTGAAAGAAGATGTATAATAACAATAGTTTGATATGATTAAATTGATTTACAATTATATAGGCTGAGATTAGACAAAAAGTATATAATAAAAGATATTCCTCAGATTGTGCAGATGCTTTCGTACTATTTGTTAAATGAATTGGGAATTCTGCCTCTGTATATACAGACACTGAAAATAAGGCAGGGCTGTATTTTTATTTAGAAGGAAAAATGTTGAAATGTTCTTAAAAGACTAGCCTAAATGGCTCTCTGTCTAGAAGAATTATTGGAGGCCCCTTGCTCACATGGCTTGCAAAAAATATGAGGAACTTAGAGACTCAGCATGGAAATAAACCACATGTTTGAGAGGAACATGGAGAAAATGACATAAAGCTCATGAGTGGGCAAACTCATCTAAAATAAGGCAAGAAGCTTAAAAGTACTAAAATACACACATTTTGCTCAATATAATTTAAAATTTTTGGTGGCCAAAATAATCACTCCAAAAGTTAATAAGAAAACAATAAGCTGGAATATTCCACAGTAATATCGATAAATGTATAAAATGGATTCATGATAAAAAGCCAATCTAATGTGGATGCAAGAACAAAATAAGGAAAAAAAGGAGGATTGAATAAAAATAGGAAATCAGGAAGAAGAGGAGAGGGCTGAGGGTGAGGGAGGAGCGGGAGGGAGGAGGTTCAGGAGGAGGGAGGAACCATGATGTATCTGACCTCACCTTTCTGTGTACCTAAGTCAATGCCACACAGTGAGTCTCACCATCAAGGACATCCACAGGACTCTCACTAAAAATAAATAACAGAGGGATCAGTAGAGCAGAGGGAAGGGAACAGAAGAGGGAGGAGGAGGGAAAGGGGAAGTCCTGGGAACTGAATTAGAAAAAATTATATTTCACACCTGTCTAACGATGTCAGCATCATTATGATTATGATTATCATTATCGTTAGTTTGTAGAACTAAAACAAACATAAAAATATCAATATGCAAGTAAAAATGCTGCTGCATCTCAGAAATAAGAAATGACCTCACTTCATCATGGTTTCCTCCAAAGATAAGCGATGTTCCTCCTTTCCACCTAAATAATTGCCAAGGTCCTGGGACACAGGCTCCACTTACATTGAAACCACAGGGAGTCTCCACACCCTCTTCTGATGGGGCTGCCTTTGCCATAGCGTCATTGTCAACAAGACAATGCACTGCTGAGCTCACTGTTCACCCCTCTGTTTAGCATGGTAAATACATCAATGTAAAATCAATGATTCAGCAAACAACCACAGCAACATTTGAACTCTGGGCACAGCTGGATAGGCTCTCAGGTGACCATATGTGCATGCCCTTGACTTCCAGCCTCTCCCATTCCTTCCAGCAGCACTTTCTGGGCTCTTAGACTCAACTGGGTGAGTTCTGAATGGGGGGTGCCATGGAACAAGATTCTTCCCTGGATGTTAGATGGTGGGACTGAAGGCATGTTGTCAAACAACATAGCAGGTAGGGATCATGCATCAGTCCTTGTGCCAGATGCAAGGCTCCTAAGTAAAAAGTAATAAGCCATATCTCATGCAAATCAAGGTTAAGGCACCATAGGAGGAGGGCAGGGAGCTCTTTTCAGCTCTGTGTGTCTGCTTATCAAGCACCTTTATCTCTTGTTAGTCCACCCCTGAGACATCATTTTCCTCTGGGACTTTGCTTTCCACCAAAAGCAATTTTGTCTTCCTGATTTTCTGCTTCCAAGACACCAAGTTAAATACCAGGGGATTGTTCTACCTTTCTCCTTCTCCATGTAATCTTTTGCCTTTCAGAGAACTGAACTCATAACACCTAATCCAAACCCTGAAACAAGTTATCTCCAATGTCTGAGATGGATGAGCCTGCTGTGGCCAGGTTCTCTGGATCCACAAAGCCATGATGTGGGTTGGGGACAGAGCCCCTGATATTTTGAGAAAATAGACTATTTCTCTATCCAACAGGGTGAATTATTATGCCTTGGCACAAAAATCTTGCATATATAAATTTTTTTCTATCCTTGCTTATATAATATTTTATCAACACTTAAAAATACCATGGTTAAAATTCATGTGAAGAGCAGTCACTTAGTCCTGTAACTAAAAATATTTTGATAATTCAAAGCTGTAGTTAGATATTTTATAGATGCAGAACTGAGGTGAGCAACATGTAAGAATTCTTTAGAATTCTTTGTTAGTTTTTAAAGAAGGTAATTCTTTGTATTCTGCACCATCATGAATGTCATTCTTCATTCATACAAAGGGTGCTCAGGATGGGTATGTGACCTACCCAGCTGGACCACTGGGAGTTAGACTCTCAACATAGGGCAGAATGGAAACACCATGAGGACAGACTGCCTAATCTGAACCACGGTGCTCAATAGACATTTGGGCTTCTCACACAAAGAAAGAGAGAAAAAATATTTAAGGACATGGAAATGTTAATGACCCTAATTAGATCACTGCACATGGTATGCATAGTGTAAGTCATTACTGTACCCCACAATGATCTATAATTACACTTTGTGGGAAATACACTTAAAATCATGTATTTTGCAAATGAGTAATTTGATGACCAATTTTCCTAATTCAGATGGCCCCTTTGATTCTCTTACCTACTTGATCTGGCTAGAACTTCCAGTACAATGAGGAATACTACTGAGGGTGGGCATCCTTGTCTTGTTGCAGGTCCTAAGGGAAAAGCTTTCATCTCTTCCAAATTCAGTATGACGCTAGCCATGGGTGTGTCACTGGTTACCTTTACTGTGCTGAGAAACATTTCTTTTGCTCCTAATAATTGAGAGCATTTCCATGAAGTGATGTGAATTTTATCAAGTGCCCTTTCTACGTCTATGTAGAAAAGAGATGATCAGATCTTCTTTGTTCTTCATTCTGTTGGGGTGACATACCAAGTCTCACCTGTGTCCTTTTATTCTTGAGATAAATGCTACTTGATAAGGGTATGTAATCATTTTAATGTGCTGTTCGATCTGGTTTGTCAGTTTTTTTTGAGCATTTTGCATCAATCTTCATCAGCGATACTTCCCTATAGTTTTTTGAAACCTTGGCTGGCATTGTTATTAGGGTAGTGTTCACCTTATAGAGTGAGTTTAGAATTGCTCCCATCTCCAGTTGTGGAGGGAAGTTTAAGAAGCTTGCTATTAGCTCTTCAAATGTTTGGTAGAATTCAAGTGATGCCTTCTGGTCCTGTTTCTCAGATGGAGGACTTCTTAATGATTCATTCTCCCCACTCCTGTCAGGCTTCTCTGATGTTCCCTTTGTTCCTGATTCATTCCGGGTGGGTTTTATGTGTCCAGAGATTGTCTTTTCCCCCAGGTGTTCCCATGTATTGGCATATTATTTTTCATGGTAGTTTTTGATTTCTTCTGCTGCTATGGTGATAGTTATTTCTCCACTTTCATTTGATCTCACTTAATTCAATCCTTCATATTTTTTGTAGTTGAAGGTGTTTTGTTTAAAAAACAAAAAGGTAGTTTTGTTGATCTTTTTATTCTTTTGCTAGTCTCTCACTGATTTCTGTTTCAATTATATGTATTATTCTTTCTATTAGCATTCTAAGGATTCAAGCTAATTTTGATACCAAATTAGGTGCTGTGTCTGGGATTTCCAAATAGTGCTGGTAACAAAGGGGAATTTAGTGGCATTGAGAATTCCAAGTCTGAGCAAAAGTAGAGAAGGCACCACCAAGTCAATGCCTCCTCTCCTCAGAGCACTGGGTCCAACTCCAGGCAGCCATGTTCCTGAGATGCCTGTGGACTACTTACTTCCTCTAGCTGCTGCCTCTCTCCTGAAGATGTTTACTTTACATGGAACCAGAAACCCACACAGGGATTGCAGTATTTCTCTTCCAAGGTCTTTATGGTCTTTTTTCAGGTATTTAGTCTGTTCTCTCTGTGCTGCTCCACTCTTGTGCATAGTGACAATCTTTGGGAACCTGCTCATCATCCTGGCCACCATCTCAGACTCCCACCTGCACATGCCCATGTACTTCTTCCTCTCTAACCTGTCCTTTGTGGACATCTGCTTCACCTCCACCACCGTCCCAAAGATGCTGGTGAACATCCAGACACAGAGCAAGGCCATTACCTCTGTAGGCTGCATCACCCAGATGTGCTTTCTCAGAGTTATTGGAAAATTCACTTCTAACCATGATGGCCTATGGCCACTTCATGGCCATCTGCTACCCCCTGTACTACACCATCCACAGGAGGTCCAGGCTCTGTGTCTAGTTACTTCTCATGACCTGTCATCAGATTGCTGGGGCCTTTCCTGAGAGCTTAAGTGTAGTGAGACCTTCTCTCTGCACAGACATGGACATCCCACATCATTTCTCTGTGAACTCCCTGAGGTCCTAGGGGCACCTGCTCTGATACCTTCATCAATAGTTGTACATGGCTAGAGGCATCATGGGCTTTTTCCCTCTTGCTGGGATACTTTTCTCTTATTCTAAAATTTTGACTTTTCTCCTGCAGATCTCTACAGCAGGAGGAAATTATAAAGCCTTTTCCACCTGTGGTTCTCACCTCTTGAGATTCCCCTGTTCTATGGAACCTGCCTGGGGGACCAGCTAAGCTCCACATGGACACACGACTCCTGGACAGGTGTGTTGCCCAATCCTGTACACTCTGGTCACTCCCATGGTGAACCCCTTTACCTAAAGTCTGAGGATCAGGGTCTTGAAGAGGGTCCTGAGAACACATCTGTGCACCTGCTGATCCCAGGTGACAGTGATACTGACCTGTGCCTGGACATATATCAACAAGGACAATGGAGTAGGGTGCTTCATAGTTTGGGCACTGAGTCTCCGTGACTGGACTCAATATAGATGCTTTGCCTATTGTGCTTATTGACAATTTAAAATATTCTGTTACAAAGCATGTCTTCAATCTACTGCCATTTTGTATATTTTTCTACTCAATCTGTAGGAAAAATTACATTACTTGTTAGATGTACATGTGTGTGTTTCTAATCAATGTTGTCTCTTTACACTTTATTCATTCTATCCTTTGTAATCAATTTTTATACCATTATATTTTTGGTACCAGGGATTAAACCCAAGGACACTTAATCCCTGAGCCACATCCTTGAGTCCTTTTTATTTTTTATTTTGAAACAGGATTCTGCCCATGTCCTGCATGGGGAGTGGGTAACTTTCAGAGGTATGAATTGGCTGGAAATAAAAGCTGGAAATGTAATATTAAAATATAAAGACAAAGAAAATAATTACATATTCAAAGGCAGGGGCGTTGATGGGGTTGGATAGACCTGATGGGTGTGATCCTAACAAGGAGAAAAGTCTGCCAATGCCTTATTTATAATGGAACATTTATAATGGAATCAGCAAGGAGCTTCTTTAGGAAAACAAGGCAAGGATGGGGAAAGCAGGCTCTTTGGGGCTTGACAGGTTACACCCAACATTGGGTGGCTGTGTTTGAACCTGTGACTCTAAGCTAAGGCAGGGCCCCACCATGATCTGGGCTTTGTCAAACTGGGGAATTTAACCCAGGAGTTCCCAGACAAGGAGTCTTCCTACCTTAGGTTGGCTCAAACAAACCCATCATTTATACATAGCTTCTAGCAACAAAGTTACTTTGGGCCTTACCACGTTGCAGAGGCTGGCTTTGAACTTGAGATCCTCCTGCCTCTGCCTCTCCAGTTCCTGGAATTACAGGTGTGTGCCACCACACCAGTATCTCATCCAATTTTAATGAAGTCCAGTTATTCTCTTTTTAAAAATTACCTTTCCTTTCTGAAGGTCACAATTTGGATGATGAAAACTATTAGAGCTTAAAAGTAAGCCCTCCAAACCATCTTTAACTCCTCAGTTTTAGGCATTAAGATGATGTGAAAGTCATAGATATTCAGTAGAAATCTGAATGTTTATCTTTTCCTGGACTTGCAACATGTGTTATAAACCTGAGCAGGAAACAGCAACCCAGAGCTCCCAGGCATCCACACCACCAAATGAGAGCATAATGAATAATTTGATATACTAAGAAGCATCATCTTTATAGATGTTCTCAAGAGTTGACCATACTAACAGAGTAAAAGAGCCCAAAATCCTTACTGTGCCTATTTGGATCCTTCATAAGTGGGTCAGAGATGGTGGCCATGAGTCCAACTCAGCATCGTGTGGTGGGCTCAGGGTCTGAGCTCCCTGCCTGGATCCTGGGTCCATGTCCCATTCCTCACCAATCCCTGTCTCCCAGGAGCAGGTCATTGCTGCATCCACTTCCAGTGCCAGGAAACCCTTGTGATGTCACAGTGACCTGAGCCATTGAGGACCAAAGTAATGGTCATATGACTGCTGTCTGTGGAGCATCTGCTCTGAGCAGGTCATTTCCTATGAGTTTCAATTGATGACTTAGTTCACTCAGAAACTCCATGAAGAGGGGGAATCTACCAAGGTTGTATATAAGGAGCTGAGTACTGTGTATTTGATTTCCTGTCATGAAGGATGTATACAAGGGCAAGTGTCAACTTGTTCAGGCAGAAGCTGAGCTGCTGAGTCCACATCTGACCACCTAAGGTCGGAACTGAGGTGGGTGGAGGCCTTCAGGGTGGAGAAGACCTCAGAAAGCCTGCACTTGTCTCTGGCGATGGACCCCAGGCTCAGTGCTAAAGAGAAGAACATCCGTAACTTGATCTAAATGTATTCTTTCTCATTATCAAACAATAGCTGTACTCCATTTGTGTTCAATGAATCAATAAGTAAATAAAAAAAATGTTTCATTAATGACAATTCTTAGCTTTTGTTCCAAGCATGAGCATTCTTACCTGTTCTGTAAAAATCCTCATGAAGTAAAGGGTTATGGTAACTTTTGATGGTTTTATAACAAATGAACAGAGCCCTCTCCCTTGATGAAGGGGGAACAGACATTTTCTGAAGGTATCAGGAGATGTGTCCTCTCTACAAGCCAGTGCTTTGTGTTTCCAGAGACTAAGGGCGAGTTACCTCTGACTTGGAGGAAATTATAAATAAGAATGTATCAAAAGTGTTAAGGAGGTTAGACTTCTAGAAACCAAGAGACTTAATGGAGAAGGAGCAAGAGAGACTAGATTTCTAAGCAGATCTCTTGGGAATTTGGAAAGAGCAGGAGAAGCTCCTTTCTGCTCTGACCAGCATCTCACAGGGACATCAGGTGCCCAGGGACTGAAGCAAGTGGAAGGAATGTACCTAATGAGCACACATGGGGAGGTACAATAGACCCTCTGATGTCACTCAGAGGATACAGTCTTGAATTGAACAGGATCTGGCCATTTCTTTTGAGTCCTGAGTCAGGCTAGGGACCAATGCTTCACTCCTTCATCTGGGAACAGAGTTTCCGTCTGTATCCTCAACCAACCAGTGAGGAATCTAGACTTCCACTGGGAGGTTCTTCTCAGAGACAGCATCCAGGTGAGTCCAAGAACCCAGTATATATTTTATGAATGGTTCAGCAAGAATGGAAGCTTACATTTACCTGAGGTCTCCTGAGCACCAAGCCAGCCCAGGCCAGAGATGAAAGTCACTGCATCAGTATCTTTGACTAACTCGTTTTCAATTCATTAAATGTGTTTCACAGGGAGTATTTCTTAGACTCTGTAGTGTGTAGATTATTGCCGACAGGAAGGGGGCTGCAGATGGATGAGCTTCATGAGGAAGTGGCGTACCATGTTTCCTACAAAATTGCAAGGAGGTTCTCCAACAAGGAGGAAGAAAACTGTGCATTAAGTGTGGAGGGACAGGCATGAAGTTGGGGTCTTTTCGTTTAAAGTTTTGTACATGGAGTCTACTTGAGCCTGTTTCTCTATTCATTACAAATATCAGACTAATACAAATACTTCTTTCCCATTATAGTTCATAGGAAAAACATTTCACAATCCCTTCTCTCATTCAGGGTCTTCACACGGACAGCAAATAAACTTTACTTGCTAGGTAAAGGGAAAACTAAGGGCTCCACACTGACATTCTTTCACTCCTGCTGATGCTGAATATATTTTGATTTTTTTTAGCTTTTACCCTCTCTTTGCAACTCCAAATTGCTTGCATCAGCTCTTGGTTTTCATGGGGTCTGTTTTTATCCTTTGAATCTCAAAACAGGAACTGGAAGTCTTTTCCACTAAGTATCTTCTTGCCATCTAGTTCTCTTGTACATGTTCACTTGTGTTTTGGAAGGGAGGATGTGAGACTTCATGAATTTTGTGTGACCCAAGCTGCCAGTCACCTTGGATCCTCATCATCCCCTCACCTGTAAGAAGTTATGCATCCTTATATCCATAAATTTCCTTTTATACCTGTTGCTCTCTTATTTCATGTCAGCTTCTTATTAGGACAGCTTTGGCATTGATGATGGGTTCTCTCTGTATAAATAGCAATCATCTCCTTCCATCATCTGGAACACATTCTTTTTAAAATATTTTTTAGTGGTCAAAGGACCTTTATTTTATTTATGTATATGTGGGGCTGAGAATTGAACCCAGTGCCTCACATATGCTAGGCAAGCACTCTACCACAGCCACAACCTCAGCCCTTTGTGGATCACATTCTTTTGGATTTAACTAAAAATTACCTACATCTTTTTTTTTTAAGCATGTCTTTATACATACAAATGTCTGTATATTTGGGGTTCCACTTATTTCACAGTAGGCATAAAATTGGCTTCTTGGGGTTCCTGGGAGGAATAGGAAAGATCATGTTTGTAATGTATCCAGCTCACATGGATGGTAAGAGCTCATCAAGGGAGCTATGTTAATATATTAATCACAGTTATGAATTTCATTACTATTTCCACCGTATTCCAATTTCTAAGCACATTTCACATCATCTTATAACCTTAGTTTATTCCTCGCTCCTAAAAATATGTTTTAATATTTCATTTTCAACTCTTTGTCATTTAAATCTGACTTAGAGAGACCCAGGCTGATGTGATCAAGGGATTGCTATTTTAGATCATTTTGTTGATAATTTATTTTAGGTTCTCACTGAATTTCATTTCATGCAGCTGTTTTTTGTGCATTTTATTAAACTGATTATTCTGATTATCCTGATTATTCTCTTAATTTCTTGCATGTTTTTTCTATATGAATGCCCAGCTTCATGAAAACACAAAAGTGAACAAAGCAGGTAAGATCTCTGCTCATTTGGATTATACCTTGTTCTGCCAAATACCACACACAACAATTAAGTAAGTGCACCTATGGGATAACACCCTTGGGGAAATATCTTACAAAGAGTGAACAGGTCTCAGTGACAGGTGCAGGATCCTATAGATTGCTGAAGAGCGAGCAGTCCTCAGAGGGGCTATACTTGAGCTCTTACATTCAAAAATAGGAATAACATTTTTTATAGATTTTTTTGTGTTCCATAAAACAGTAGGGCACATTTTAACACACTCACAAGAGGATGGAATTCAGTTTGTCCTCATTTTGTCCCCAGCACTTCCCTCCTCCCCCTCCCCAATTTTCCTATCTACATGCTTGAATACATCACACTGAGTTCAACACAAGACACTCTAAAAAACTCTAAATACATCTCAGAGAGGTCAGTAGAGGGAGCAGGGAAGGGAATAATGCTTCTAGCATGCTGTTGAATTTGGCATTACTAGAACTTTGTTGAGCATTTTTGCTTCTGTGCTTATCAGGAACATTGACCTGGAAGGATCTTTTCTTAAAGAGCCCTTCTCTGGACAAATTGTGACTCTCACAATACAGACACCTGACATCCTAACCCACAGAGAGAAATCAGGAGGGATTCAATTTGATTCACTGAATGTTTTTGAAATCAAACTAATGCATGATTGTACTTAAATACCTAAAATAATCAAACTAATGGATGCCAGAATATAAGAGGCATAAGGTGGGGTAGTGGAGGAGGTAAACATGAGTTGTTTTAATTGGATAAAGTTAGACTTACAAAGGTGATGGGTTTCTAGATGCTTGCTCCATGGCAGACTGCCAAATGCTAACCATAGTTATTGTGCATGTGCAAAGTTGCTGTTAAAGGTGGATCTTACATTAAGTGTTCTGAGCTCAAGAAAAATGAAATAAAAATCAGAAGGGACACAATGAGACTCTGGGAATCAAGGTGTGTCTCAAACATGGAAGGTGGTGATGGGATCTCCAGGGATTGCTCTGTCTAAATACACCCAACAACGCACACTACATGCATGCAGTTCTTCATTTATCAACTGCAGCTCAATAAAGCTGCTTACAACAAAGCAAAAGGGACAACATGAGACCAAAGGTCCCTTGCTTCTTAAGACACTGAACACCTCTGCTGCAGCCCAAAGGCCAGGTGCTCCCTCAGCATTCAGACCCAAGCTCTCCCCCTCTCACTTGCTCTCCTGGCTGCCTCTAGATCTCCCTTTGGATCTTGGATGTCTGCAGAAAGCCCCACCCTCAGGGCCACTGCAGGGTTCTCACCTCCATGTGGGCTCCTGCAGGCAGGCAAGGCCACTGCAGACAGCCTCATGGGACCCCTCCTCCTCTACACCTCCTCAAATTCCAACTTCTTCACCTGTCTTTCCTGCACCCCTATAAACAGTAGAACCTCCACCTCCTCTCCTTTCACCTGTCCATGTTTGATTCACAGCAGTGACACCGTACACATTATATGATCACTGCTTTTTGTTCATTTGTTTTTAACTCATACAGGATTATGGAATGCCATGTGCACATTCCGTAATGTTTCTCTCTCTCTCTCTCTCTCTCTCTCTCTCTCTCTCTCTCTCTCTCTC
>JAJEJO010051182.1:37291-102681 GCA_020662805.1 Glaucomys volans | reverse complement strand
CTCTCTCTCTCTCTCTCTCTCTCTCTCTCTCTCTCTCTCTCTCTCTCCCTCTCTGAACATGTACCTTGATCTGTGTTGTAAACATTAAGAATCTTGTTGTTGCAATGTTATTTGAACTAATCAATCTACTAATATTCCTTCTTCAGGATTAGAGTATAGGTGCTTTGATGTCAGCATGTAGGTGCCTAGACAGTACCAGAAACATGCTTATAGCTCAATTTACGTTCTTTGGGAAAAATAAAGAATTCTACATGAAAACTGTACAATGTGCACTAAATTGAGGAGAAGGCAGGTAAAACAGGAGTTCCTAATCAGAGATGGCACAGAGGATGTTCTAAAATTATCCAATACCAATATGAGCTGTGTTATTTATCTCTTTCCTGGTATTCTCCTACAGCACATGGAACCACAAAATGACACACAAATTTTGGAATTTCTTCTTCTGGGTATTTCAGAGGACCCAGAACTGCAACCCCTCATCTTTGGGCTCTTCCTCTCCATGAACCTGGTTACTGTGCTGGGGAATCTGCTCATCATCCTGGCCACCATCTCCGACTCCCACCTGCACATGCCTATGTACTTCTTCCTCTCCAACCTGTCCTTTGTGGACATCTGCTTCACCTCCACTACCATCCCAAAGATGTTGTTGAACATCCAGACACAGAGCAAGGCCATTACCTATGCAGGCTGCATCACTCAGATTTATTTTTTTACATTACTTGTAGGGTTGGAAAACTTCCTTCTGACTGTGATGGCCTATGACCGCTTTGTGGCCATTTGTCACCCCCTGTATTACATGATCATCATGAAGCCCCAGTGCTGTGTGTTGTTGGTTCTGGCATCCTGGATCACGAGTGCCCTCAATTCTTTACTACAAAGCCTAATGGTATTGCAACTGTCTTTCTGCACAGACATAGAAATCCCCCACTTTTTCTGTGAACCTAATCAGTTGGTCCACCTTGCCTGCTCTGACACTTTCTTAAATAATATGGTGCTATATTTTGCAGCTGGACTGCTGGGTGGTGGATCCCTTGCTGGTATTGTTTACTCCTACTCCAAGATAGTGTCAGCCATCTGTGCAATCTCATCAGCACAGGGAAAGTACAAAGCCTTCTCCACCTGTGGGTCTCATCTTTCTGTGGTCTCCTTATTTTATTGCACACTCCTGGGAGTGTACTTTAGTTCTGCTGTGACCCAGAATGGACACTCCAGTGCAATAGCCTCAGTGATGTATAGTGTGGTCACCCCCATGCTGAACCCCTTCATCTACAGTCTGAGGAATAAGGACATCAAGAGTGCTCTGAAAATGCTCTTAAGGAGAGGAACTATAAAAGCTCCTGCATCTTAAAAATTGCTGTTGAATAATGGAATATTACTCAGCCATAAAGAATAAAGTTATGGCATTTGCAGATAAATGGATGATTTTGGAGACTGTTATGCTAAGTGAGACTAGCCAATCCCCAAAATCCAAAGGCTGAATGGTATGTCTGATAAGCGAATGATGATGAATAATGAAGGGTGGAAGGGAGGCAATAATGGAGGAATGATAGCATAGAGGGAGGGAGGGGTGGAGTCGGGGTGGGGCGGTAAGAATAATAACAGAATGTGACAGACATCATTGACCTGTGTACATGTATGAATGCACAGATGGTGTGACTCTACTTTGTGTACAACCAGAAAAACAACAGTTGTACTCCGATTGTGTTCAATGAATCAAAATCAAATAAATTAAAAAAAAGAAAAAAATTGCTGTTGAAGTTGTACTCCATTTGTGTATAATGAATCAAAAACATTTTAAAAATTACTGTTGATTGCAGGACTCAAAAATTTAGAGTCAAAAATCAAATGATTTTGATCAAATCCTAGTATAGTCACTTGCTCATTCTATTTACTTCCTAGATTTTGTTTCAACTTCTCTACATCTTATTTAATTCTACATGTTAACCTTTATACTCTCTCTGACATCTAAACAGTGTTCCTCTCTATCATTTCTGTGTCCACTCAAAATTACATTCAAAATTGTATTGGAAATACTGTAATTCCCATTTAACTCAGGGGTCAGAATGGATTTCTGAAGAATACTTTTTCCTCAAGTGGCATTGATCATGACATTTTATTTTTCTCTGGTTGATATTAAAAGCCATAATGAACCATTGTACTCCTTCCATGAAGAAACCACACTAGGCAACAAAGCCTCTTGTGTCATTTTGCATTAGAGGAAATCCCAGGACCATAGTATTGCACTGGGGGTCCCTCATGCCTCTGGGCATCAGCTTCTAATTGCTCTTCCTGAGGATGTGGACTTTCACAGAGTGCTTCATGACCAAGCATTGACTTTTCTTCTCCTTGTCAGAGTTCTGTTTTCTTACTCAGATTGGTGTTCCAGAGTCTCTACCACAATCACTGGCAAAAGAGGAAAAGAATGATTATCTGATACATATCTCCAAGTAAAGTCCACATGGGCAGATTTCTAGCAAACAGAATATAGGGAATTTACCCTGGAATATCTGAAGAAGCTAAAGTAAATGCAAAGAGCCTCAAATGTGGAAGAAACACAGAAAAGTCACTGTTGAGATATTGCACTGAAAGTGTGGCGGCACCCGATATTCCGTCCAGTGCTTGACAAGGTTCTGCTGGTAGATGCTTGCAAGGCCTCGTCGTAATTGGGAATCCAGATGCTTGCCTCCAGGGCTCAGTGTTTTTTCTGCTGTTTATGTCTCATAATAGATTACTCAACTCAGTCTCAAGAAATTACTAAGGGGAATGAGGGGAAAACAAGATGATAGTTTTCTAACACTGCAAAGACAAATAATAATCTTGCAACTGTGTGGTGAGTCTCTCTCAAATGGGGAATGCTTTGGATACATGAAACAACAATCCTTAAATGTAATGGGGTCCTCTCTGCCTGTTATGGCAATGAGAGAAATTTCCAGTGAAGCTCATACAGATTCCTCAAAAACTAATTATCAATAACCCTCCACTGTTATAGCAAAATATGGCAATGCCTTTTTTTATTAAAGGCAGGGTTTGGTATCTATCTTAAGGAAAGCCTAATAAAAATATAGATTTAGATTTACCATTGTCTTCTACAGGCTGGGTTAATCCTGAGGATGGCTATGTGATGGGAAAAATAATTCGTTGGGAAAATCTTCCATTTATGACTAGGCTTAGACATACTCTGGTGTTTGATGTCCTGTGCTCGTAAAAGGAGTGGGACAAAGAAATATACCTTCAAAAGGCTTGGCCGCGGGACCACAGAGACCAATACCCACGTGTATGCCTTAATCAGCAATATTTTATTTTATGTAAAGGTTAAGTTCATAAGTTAAAAAACAAGGTCAAATAGATAAAAAAAAAATGTCTGTTACCTTAACCACATGTAATAAAAATTATGTGGGTTCCAAGGAAGTTTTACTAGTTAATAGAATAATAGATATTCTTAAAATTAAATAATTACATAAGGTTAATAAGTGAGGTCATTGTTTTTTCATGTTCCTTGTAAAAATGTTCCCTGTGCCTTGGAAAGTTCCTTGTTCTGTAAACTGCAAATTGTCATTATAGCCAGTAATTACTGTATAAAAACAGAAAGCTAAGCTAAATAAAGTGTGAGTAGTTGCATCAGATCTGGAATCTGTGTTAATTACTCTCCATCCATCGCTGACACTATCCCACTCACCAGAGAGCACCACGACCCTTGTGCTAGGGCTAGACCCTGGCATGAAACAAGATCCAGCTGCCATAGCAGCCTGGTTGATCATTACATGTTGTACAGACAGATCAGCTTGTGACAGCATGCCAGATAAATATAGTTATGACAGTAAAATCAAATGAAAAACTAGAGTAAATGTCTTGTATATGACAGAAACCAACATTTAAGTAACCGTTTTATAATCAAATTTAATCCAAAATAGTGAACAAGACACATGCATATTACTTGAAACTAGTTAGATTTTTCTTTTAAATCATAATAAACCTGATGGAAATACATGAACCTGTGATTTAGGATCATAAATACAAATAAATCATAAATGATTAACAGGTGCGCAATTTCATAAATATACCAAGAAATTTACATTAAAAAATTAAAGGACCTTAAGAACTCCTTTGGAGTTCACTCCTAGCACTACACACTCAGTGACAGATCATTCGTCTTTTGGGGAGAATTCCAAACATAGGGGTTTAAATGAGAAGGTTTCTACTTCATTTGAGCTTCAACTGCTTCAGAAATATTCTCTAGAACCCACTTAACATGAGGCCTAAGAGAGTGGCCCTATTCACACAGCCTCACAGAGAACTGTGCTAGACACTGCAGATGCACACAGAGTAAAACACAGCACTGAATTTCAAGGAGACCGTGTTGTGTGTGAGGAGAAAAATTCATTAAAATGAGTATGAGTGAAAGGAGAGAAACCAGGTGAAAAGGAAGAAAATCTATTAATTGAATGCAAGGTAATGTTTCCAAAGAAGCACAATAACCACTCTCCCGAAGATATGAATTAAATGTGCAAGATTTTATTTATTAAAATAATTAAAAACAAATCATTACTGTAGATGAGTGAAAAATTGCCATGGCTACACTAATTAAAAGTTAAACTTTGGTTGGGGAAGTGGTACATGCCTGTAATCCCAGCAGCATGGGAGGCTGATGCAGGAGGATGGAGTTTAAAACAGTCTCAGCCAAATCAAGGCTCTAAGTAAATCAGTGAGACCCTGTCTCTAAATGAAATACAAAATGGAACTGGGGATGTGGCTCAGTGGTTGAGTGCCACTGAGTTCATTCCTTGCCATCCCCCAAAAAAGTTAAAATTACTCTATTAATGTATTTAATTGGTGCTTTGTAGACTTACATAAAGGTGAGAAATTCACTGTGGTATATTCGTATGTGTACATAGCATAATTTGGTCAATTTCATTCCTCAAACCTGTAGAGCAAAGGAAGGGGAAGTGAGGCAGAGAGAAGGGGATGGAATGAGGAGGTACAGGGGACTTGAGGTCAGCAAATTATTCTCCATGTATGATGATGTCAAAGTGAATACCAGTATTAGGAATAATATAATCCACTAACTAAAACATTTTTTTTAAAGTTAACATTACTGGTTGAAAAGTAAAGGTGATCCAATTGATTGCCTGGTGAAAAGTAGGTAGGGCAGAGAAAGATTCCAAAGGGGCCTGATTTAAAATATGTAAAACATGTAAAGAACTGCCTTAAAACACGAAAAAGCAGAAGTAGTCAAAGATTGGGTGAAGGAGGCAGGCTCTGCAGCCCTCAGTGTCAAGCACATACTCACGCAGGAGAGTCCTGCTGAGGCCCCTTCACTGAGAGGCACCATCATGTTGAGGTGTCTTCTTAGGAACTTTTCACCTCCCTGCTCCTCAGACTGCAGATGAAGGGGTTCAGCATGGGGGTGACCATGGTGCATATCACTTAATCCACCACCAAATATGTCCTTGAGGACAGAAGGGCTGCACAAGGTAGGCATGAGTCATATGTTAAAGGCATGGTCAGTGGCTTATTGGAATTGGGAGATAATAGAAAATTAAAGAGGCAAGGTCTAGTGTGATGTCCTAGATTATTGGGGACAGGCCCTTGAAAGAGTTTGTGGAACCCCAATCCCTTCCTCTTTTTTCTCTTCCATGAGGTGAACATATTTTGTTTCGCTACATGCAACCCCAGCCCTCACCATGTGCTCTTTGTGATGTGTCCAAAGTCTTGGGGTCAACCATCATGACATGGAAGCTCCAAAACTGTGAGCACAAAACCACCTATCCTCTTGGGAAGTGGATCATCTCAGGTATTTTGTTACAATATTGTAAATATAACCAACATCCAGTGCCTTAGAGCAAAGAGGAGATCACCAAGAGCCAAGAACCACACGATAAAAAAAAGCCTTTGGAATTTACCCTGGCTAGTGAAATTCTCACTGTGGAGGAGAAAATATGAGAAGAGCCCAGAAGAGAGGAAAGAAATGGGATGATAGAAGCTAATCATGTTGCTGTTATTGGTGAGGTTTTGTGAACAGAGCAACTCAGGACTTTGGGAAGATCAGAGAACAGTGTGGGTTGGTGCAGAAGGGAGGAAGTGGAATTTACTCACTCATGTAAACACCACTTTTCCATCAATATCCTCACAATTTTCTAGCTTATTCAAATATAAATGTTAAAAATAGTTTCTGATGGTCCTCTGGATTTCAGTAGAGCCAATTGTGACATCATGTCTGAGTGCTTTGATTGGGGTCTTCTTTCTTTTGGTGACTTTGGCTAAGGCTTTCTCAATCTTCTTGTCTTCTCAAAGAAGCAACTCTTTATTTCATAAATCTTTTGTATTTTTTATATCCAATCTTATTAATTTCTGCTCTGATTTTATTCCCTGTCTACTGATTCTGGAGATGATTCTCTTTTGTTTTGTTTTGTTTTTTATTTTGGAGTTTTTTTGGAGGACCTTGAGATGTAAGATTGCATTCATTATTTGTTGCCTATTTTTTAAATGTAGTAATGAGTTACTATAGATTTCCCACTTAGTATGGCCATACCATACCAGAGATTTTGATGTGTAGTATCTCTCTTCTCATTTGATTCTATGATTTTTAAAATTTCTCTCCTGATATCTTTTTCAATTCATTACTCATTTAAAAGTGCATTATCTATATAGGTATTAGAATAGGTTTTACTTTTACCTTGTCATTGATTCTTATTTTATTCCATTACGATCTGATAGGATGCAAGAAATTATCTCTATTGTTTCATATTTGCTAAGATTTGCTTCGTGCCCTAATATGTGATCTACTTCAGGGAAAGTTCCATGTGCCATGAGAGTAAAGTGAATTCAATTGTCAATGGATGCAATATTCTGTAGACATCTGATAGGTCCATTTGATTAATATTATTTTTTAGTTTCAGATTCCTAAAGACATATAGCCTAACCCAAATTGAAGTAGGAGGATATAGACACATAAATTGACCAATATCAAGTAATGAAATTGGAACAGCTATTGAAAGTCTTTCATGAGAAAAACAACCAGGACCAGATGAGTTCTCAGTCAAACTATAACACTTAAAGAAGAGCTAATGTCAATTGTTCACAAAATTATTCTATGAAGTAGAAGAGAAGGGAACACTGCTAAATTCATCCTATGAAGCAAGTATAAGATGAAAACGCATTAAGAATAGAAAATTTCAGACCAACATCATTGATATAGTGCAAAAATTATTAATATTTGCCAACTGCATATAAAAACACATTAAAATATATTGCACCATTATCAAGGGGTTTTCATTTCAGGGATACAAGGTTGGTTGAACATACACAAGTAAATAAATGTAGCTCATCATATAAATAGACTTCAGGACAAGAACCACATGATTATCACAATAGAGGCACAAAAGGCATTTGACCTTGATAGAAGCTAATCATGTTGCTGATCAAAGTCTAGTAGCCATTCATGTTTAAAACATCAGAAAAATTAGGGTTAGAAGAAATTTATCTCTACATATTAAAGGCTAGATGTGACAAACCCAAGGCCAACATCATACTTAATAGACAAAAATTCAAAGCATTTCATTTGAAATCAGAAGTAAGATAAAGATGTTCATTCTCATTGCTTCGATTCAACAGAGTCCTTGAAACTCTAGCCAAAGCAATCAAGGAAGAGAGGGAAATTAAAGGAATATAAATAGAAAAGTACAAGTCGAATTATCTGTTGATGAAATGATCTGGTATGCAGAAGATCTAAAAAAAGTCCATCAAAAGGCTTCAATAACTGATAAATAAACTCAGCAAATTAGCAGGATACAAGATGTTGAATTGCTTTCCTATATTGCAATAATGAATTTGCTGAAAAAGAAATTAAAAGTAGCCTAAACCATTTATAATAAAATATTGGGAATCAATCTAACAAACAGTTGAAGGACCTCTACAAGGAAAACAATAGGACACTGAAGGAAAAAAATTGAAAAAGTCTTTAGAAGATGGGAAGACCCTCCATGCTCTTGGATAGGCAGAATAACTAATGTCAAAAAGGCCACATATGCATTCGATGCAAGTGCCATCAAAAGGCCATTGTCATTCTTCACAGAAATAGAAAAATAGTTTTAAAATTCACTTGGAAGAATAAGAGACTCAAAGCAGCCAAAGCAACCCTGAGAAAAAAGAGCAATGCTGGAGGCATCAAAACACTAAACCCCAAATAATAATACGGAGGTAGAGGGACAAAACCAGAATGACCTTGGCACCAAAGCAGACATGAAGAACAATGGAATAGAATGGAAGACACAAAGCACACCCACTCAAATACACTTAACTTATTACAGACAAAGGTGCAAAATTATATATATATATATACACATATATATGTATATTTAAAATTATATATATATATATATATAGAGAGAGAGAGAGAGAGAGAGAGAGTCTTTAAAACAAATGGTGATAGGAAAGCTGGGTCTGAAGAATGAAAGCAAAGCCCTATCTTTCACCCTGTACTAAAGTGAACTGAAAGTGGATCAATGATCTAAGAAGTAGATAGAAAACTCTGCAACTGCTACAAGAAAATGTAGGCTCAGTGCTCCAGCATGTTGACACAGGCATTGACTTTCTTAATAAGACCCCTAAAGGAATAAAACCAACAATCCATAGCAGAGCAACATCAAATTAAAACACTCTGTACAACAAAGGAATCAATTAAGAGCATGAAAAGAAACCCTGCACAATGGGAGAAGGTCTCTGCCACCTGATTCTCAGGGGATTCATATTCAGAATATAGAAAGAACTTAAAAAATTAACACACATGAAAAAAATCCAAATAACTCAACATGTAAATGGGCAAAAGAACTAAAGAAACACTTCTTAGAATGAGAAACACAAATTCCCCATAAATACAATACATTATGAAAAATAATGTTCAACATCTCTAAAAATCAGGAAATGCAAATCAAACTACCCTAATATTTCATTTCAGTCTAATCAGATTGACAAATATTAAGAATGCAGATCATAATAAATGCTGGTGAGTGTATGTGAAAAAGGGTACACTTGCACAGTTTTGGTGGGACTGCAAGTTATAGAATCCACTCTGGAAATCTGTATGGAGATTCCTCAAAAAACTAGGAATGGAACCACCATATGACCCAGCTCTCCCACTCCTTGGAATATATCCAGAAGATCTAGAATCAGCATACTACAAAAATGGAGGCACAGCAATGATGACAGCAGTTCAATTCACAGTAGCCAAGCTATGAACAGGCCCAGGTGCCTGTCAACAGACAACAGAATAGAGAAACTGTGGTATATGTATCCAGGGGAGTTTTACTTGGCCATAAAGATGGCATTTGCTGCTAGTGAAATAAACCAGGCTCAGAGAGTCAAGGTCAAGTGTTTCCTCTCACATGCAGAAACCAGAGCAAAATAGGGACAGAAAAAAAGAATAGAAAACTAAGGGGTATGGGTATCACATGAAAATGGAAGGGAGATCAGAGGAGTAGAGAAAGGGGATTTAGGGGTAGAAAGGGGGAGGGAAGAATGGGGAAATGAATCTGACTGAGATTTCTGATATGCATATGTGAATTTCACTTGAGGTATATCCATAATGCACTGATTATTAAAATATAAATAAATAGAAAGATCTTTTGATTAGAGGAAGAGAACAGGGAAGGGAGGAGAGAAGGAAAGAAAAAGCTCAGGGGACTGAATAGATGTCGCTTATATTCCAGGCTTGCATTGGTTTAAAATGAACCTGAATCTTATGCACATTTGTAATGGAATAAGTTAAAAATCTATTTTTAAAGGCATATTTCTAGATCACACCCTCATCTGCATTGCCCTCTTCCTTAAACTGTCAACAGAAGACAGGGCAATGACAACACTAGGCTGGATGTCAGTATCTTTACTGCCCCAAATCTGCTTATTCCATTAGATAACTTTCTATATTGATCTGGAAAACAGGCTTCATTGTTGAAGTCAGCTGTGCACCTACATTGACCTGGAATATCTACAATGAATTGGAGACCACACTGCCAGGTTGATTCCTGTCCCTTTTATTTAGCTGTTTATATTAGAAGGTCACAGGGGTAACTTGAAGCACAGAAGCTCTCATGACAGCATATTGCCAGATGGGGGAAAGTGGTTAAGAAATCTGAAGTCAGGTGGAAAAGAGCAATGTCAAAGTTTTGACTGGTTACAAACAGCTTGCTTAACCTTGACTTTTTTCATTAATCATTTTAATGGAACTTCTTTCCGATCATTGTAGATCAACATGCAGTAATTAAGAGATGACACTGAGAGAGCCAATGTCATTATGCCCATCTTCCATGATGGGAACGTTGGGCTAAACTATGGGGAATCATCACAGGCAGGAGGCTAACACTATAACAAGGAAAGGAAACCAGCAGGTCCTGGAGATGTTGGCTACCCACGCTTATTGCGGAAGGAGTAACTGTTGCTAAACTAGCAATCAAACTAGTGTCCATCACCTCTCTCACTTTCCTTAATGGCTAAAGAAAATGTGCTATGTACACACAGTGGGTGACTATTCAGCCACAAAGAATGATATCCTGTCATTTGTGGCAAAATCCATGGCATTGGAGGGCATTGTGATAGAACCAGGTACCGAAGGACAAAGAACTGTGCATCTTCTCTCATGGACTGAAGGTAAAAATAAAGAGTCTAATGCAATCAGTCCTCTCCAGGATCTCCTCATTTTATTGCACAGGCCTCAAAGTGTACCTAGAAGATGAGTAGAGGGTGTGCAGATAGAAGAAAACAGGAGACTGAATTTGGAGAGTGCACAATGTGTACAAGTGTGGACATATCACACTGAGCAAAAGGACATGAGCAATAAACACAAATTCATGAAAAACAAAATAAAATAAAGGAGGTCTTTCATCACCTCACAGACACCCCCTACAGCCACATCTACTATCCTCCCTCTAAGGTGCCTGAACCCCAAGCACCTCTCATCCATTCACCATTCTACCTTGCTGCCATGTAGAAATGCTGTCTAGAGTATGAATTACCTACTGGGAAGATGCTGAGGCCATGCCCTGGGGCCTGACTCCCCTGACTGCAGCAGGCACTGTGGACTCCAAGTTGATACACAGCAGGTCTTGACCCTGAGCGCAACGCCCCTGGCATGCTGGGGAACAGGCTGGGTGTGAAGCGAGGTTGTCAGGACAGGCATTGAGGGAGTCACACAGGAAGGAGAGACGCACACATGTGAGAAAGTGTCACCTTGCCTATTCTACTGTCACATTATGCACACAGTCCAGATGTCAGAAATCAGATTTTTTCCCATGGTAAGACAAATAATGACTATATTTTGTCAAATCTAAGAAGAACTATATAGTGTTATATGTATTGTTTGAGATGAAATTATTCCAAAAACTGGGTCATTTGTGTTAGGTGAGAATTTCCAAATTGTTGCTGTTCCAAAGATGGGAAGAATATCCAAACAGTTGGAGAATGATACAGTGAAGAGATCCAGATGTCATCGAGGGCAGAAAGTGCAATCAGGTGAAATAAGAAAATGAATTGTACAAAGAAACTGAAACTCCAGCAATACAACTGAAGAATAAATTCTGTTTCCACCTACTGAGGAAGACCCAGGTTCTGGCTCTCAAGCTCTGAGCCATGCAATCACCGGCAGATCTTCAGTCTCAGCAGAACTGAGGGTTTCATAGTTTCTCTCTCACAGAGTCTCCTCAGTGAAATTTTGATGTCCATATTCCTCAGACTGTAGATGATGGGGTTCAGCATGGGGGTGACCACACTGTACATAACTGAGGCTGCTGCAGTAGAATGTGAGTTTTGAGTCACAGCAGAACTGAGGTAAACACCTAGGCTCATGCAATAAAATAAGGAAACCACAGATAGGTGAGAAGCACAGGTGGAGAAGGCTTTGTACTTGCTCTGAGCTGATGAGATTGCATGGATGGAGGACACTATCTTGGAGTAGGACTAAAGAACACCAACAAAGGCACCATCAGCCAGCAAGACTGCAGCAAATACACCACAATGTCATTGAGAAAGGTGTCAGAGCAGGCAAGGTGGACCAGGTGATTGAGTTCACAGAAAAAGTGGGGGATTTCCATGTTTGTGCAGAAGGTCAGTTGCAACACCATTATGCTTTGCAACCAGGAATGCAGGACATTAATGATCCAGGACATCAGAACCAGCAAACCACAGACCTGGGACCTCATGATGATCATGTAGTGCAAGGGATGACAGATGGCCACAAACTGGTCATAGGCCATTATGGTCAGCAGAAAAATATCCAACCCTGAAAAGAGTATGAAAAATTGCATCTGTGTGATGCAGCCTGCATAGGAAATGACCTGACTCTGTGTCTGGATGTTCAGCAACATCTTTGGGATGGTGATGAAGGTGAAGCAGATGTCCATAAAGGACAGGTTGGAGAGGAAAAAGTACATGGGTGTGTGCAGGTGGGAGTCTGAGATGGTGGCCAGGATGATGAGCAGGTTCCCCAGCACAGTGACCAGGTACATGGAGAGGAAGAGCCCAAAGATGAGGGGTTGCAGTTCTAGGTCCTCTGAAAATCCAAGAAGGAATAATATGGGAACTTGTGTTTCATTCTCTGGAACTATCTAGTTTACGTGGCTAACAAAATAAGAGACAAGGCATGAGTTACTTAGCAGTCCTAACTTGACAGATGCATGATCATGTATGTTCTACAATCAATATTCAAATTCTTATATTTTTTGTGTGAGTTTGCTTCCCTTCAAAGTTCCCCTTCCATCTCTGGTTTGTGTGTCCTTTTTCACTCTCAGAATTTCCCAACCATTTACCTCCTCAAAAATCTGAATTTCTTCCATGCACTTGAGGAATAAGGAATGTGTGATGATCATTTTCTAGGCACTGTGTAAGAAGTGATTATTCAGTGCTTAACAGAAAGAAGGCATTGCTAAATTCAATAAGAAAGAAATAATGCAGGCAAATGTAAGAAAATACAAGTATGCAAGAAATAATTCTGCCAAATGGTAATCATTGATAATAAATTAATATGAGAGAAGAAGCAGATTTGAAAGAGAAATTAAAGAGTTTTCTTTTATGCTGTGTGCTCTCAAAAGACCAGCACTGCCATTTGACAGCACCCCAGGAAGTGAGGGATGGAGCTACAAAGTAACTGCAGAGGCGTTTCCATAACACGAAAAGTGACCTGTGGAAAGGCCCATTGGAAGGTGCTGGTTTCCGTGTCCAGGGTCAACAGGGAGCCAGGGTGACATGCAGGATGAGAAGGAGAGAGTGGTGTCAGGGGATAATGAAGAGCAGAGGGTCCTCAGTCCTGCTGAAGTTTCAGGACAGAAGTACACCCTGTTTCGATGTTGGGGTTTTTGCATTTTATCTCATCTGCCAAGGCACCTTGTGAGTAGAAAGGCACCCTGTTTCTTCCCTTGTTGCCTTATGATCTGGTCCCTGTATCTTGCGTTTCTTTTTGGAGTAGATTAAGCCCCAGTTCCACTTCTCTTAGACCTGCTGTAACTTCTAAACTCAACACCTGTACCATTTACAAACCTGCCATGAGGCCATGTTAACACCCCATTCTCACATCAAAACTAACGGAAAGCAGTGGCCAACAGGCAAGCTCTCAGTATCAATTATACTTCTTCAAATGGGCATGCAGTAGGCACCCAGAAATGGCACTGTGCGAATGTCTGTACCCATGACAACTTGACATTCCCTTTTCCATGGTCATTTTCTACCCTTGTGTTTAAAAATATGCATAGATTAAAAAGTCATGCTGGGGTGCAGCTCAATGGTAGAGGATTCTCTTGGCATGTGCAAGGTCCTCAGTTCTATTCACAGCACAGCAAACAGAAAGAAAGAGAGAAAGAAGAAGGAAGGGAGGAAAGGAAAGTCTGATCAACAGAGAAATTCAATGGCCCTGAACAGGCAGAAGGTCTCAAACCTCAGGGGTCCCACAGAGACTGTAGGGAAGAAAAAGATTCTGTGTTTCTGGTGGCATTTCAATTCCAATCACATCTCCTTCAGGACAAGCAAAATCAATTAAATGACAATTTTCTCACAAAAAAACATGATCATTTTTTATGTTGCTGAGACACCTACACAATGATCACCCATGTGGGAGAAAATGCAAGGGGAAGAAAAGAATGAGAATCCTAAAGGGAAATACACAAAGGATGACACAATCTGAGCAATATTATATGAAATACAAAAATATATATCTTTGCCATTCAGTAGTGAAAAGACAAAATGAGTTCATATTTAATCTTTAATCAACAGAGTCATTGTTCAGCACAGTAATTTTAGGTATTTCTGGGTTGAGGTGGGAAGTTTCATTCCATGTAAACACTGTGTAATGTCCCATCGGGGGCAATGAGCATATCCGTCACCTCAAACATTTATAAGTTCATTGTGCTGACAGCCTTGAAAACATGCATTTATGGATATTTTAAAAGATGCCATATGTTATTGCTAATAGGCTTTTTAAATTCCTGCATGTGGAGGTTGCATCCCTGAGGGCATAACATCACATGAACATTTATCACATCTAACTCTGGACACAATGTTGCAAGGTTCACAGGACCAGACTCAACCTGCTTCCCTCTCCCAGTTTTCATGAGTGTGTGAATGTGTGTGCAAGGTGTAGATCCATTTTAAAGAACAGGAGAAGGAGCAGCAGGGGAAGAGATCCAGGCTGAACTGAATGGAAAAAAAACAACTGTAGTTTATAGTTGAACAAAGCATTGACCATCAAGTGAAAGAATGTTTATAATATGAATTATTTAAAAATCAAGCTGGCAATGATTTGGACCTGAAAGAATGTAATGAGCGATGCTCCCCAAGTGCCTTGGCACACAGCAGGTGCTCAGGTTTCCTTGGCACACAGCAGGTAATCAGGAATTCTGCCTCAGGTGTGCTGACAATATGACCAAGATAAATTTCCCTTCACTTAGAAAACCTTAAATAATTCAATAAAAGCTTGCTAAATGGCTACATGTGCAGAGGAAATGAAGGTGCCACCCTAACTCATATATCAGAGAAATTAAAGACTTTGGTATGAAAGTAAGCAATACCATTTAGAGGAGCATCAAGAATGCATCGTATAGGTTCATGGATAGACAGAATTTTCTTGAATAAAGCATGAAATTCAGAAGTAATAAGATAGACATATCATACTGAATTTGTTGTGAGACTTCTCATCAAAATATCACTCCCAAAGTGAAAAAAGAAAGAATAAACTGAAAATTGCACTGAAATATGGACAACCGTAGAAATTGGGCATTTGATAATAATAAGCCAATCTAAGTTGCTCCATCTTGGGAATAAGAAGTGCCTCCCTCTGCTGTGTGTCCTTCCACAGATAACTCACAACTCTCTTTTCCACACAAGTGTTTGAAATGGTCCTGGGACACATGTTGCACTTACACTCTAACCACACTGAGCCTCTGCTCCCTCTTCTAATAGGGGTGCCTCTTCTGATGGCCATGCCTCTTCTGATGGGGCTGCCCTTGCCATCATGTCACTGTCAACAAGGACCTGGCACTGCTGGGCTCACTGTTCACTCCTCTTCTTGCATGGTGAGCAGACAGTTAGAAAACCACCACAGCAACCTCTTAGCTCTGGGCAAGGCTGGATTGGCTCTCAGGTGACCTTAGGTACATGTTGTTGGCTTCCAACATCTTTTATGCTTTTCTGCAGCTCCTACTAGGCACTCAGACTCACCTGGATGGGTTCTGAATGGAAGGACTCCTCATGGAACCAGAGTCCTCCTGGGATGCTTGATGAGGGAGACAGAAGCTGTTTACAGACAAAATAGCATGAAGGGGTCCAGCAGCAGTGCCCACCAGATGCTGGACTCAGAAGAGAAAACCACATCCCTTCCAGACCAGGGCTGAAGTGCTGAGAACTGGGAGGACGAATACTTAAAGAAAGTGTGTTGCTGATTAGGGACATTTCCCTCTTGCTATTCCAACCCCAAACACATCATTTCCCTGAAGGATATTGTTCTCCACCAAATGTATTTTTTTTTTTTGCAGAATCTCTGTTCCCAAGACACCAAGTTCAATACCAGGGGAATTGCTCTACATTTCTCCTTGTCCATGAAATCTTCCACCTTCCAGAGAGCTAACCTCCTAACACTGGATCCAAGCCCTGACCTAAAATGACTCCAAAGCTTAAGGTGGAAGACCCTTTTGTTCCATGGGTCCCCAAAGTCTGACTGTGTTGGTGACACATTCCTACTATGTATAGAATGTTTACTATCCCCCTCTTCAAGAAGTGGTGAGTTGTGAACCCTTGATATAAACAATGACTACTGTAATCATTGGCTTTGTGACACTTTTCCAAAGTCTGAAAATTTCATATAACTAGTTAAGAGCTGTCATTTAGTAATTATTTATAAAATATTTGATAATTCAAAGACATATATTTATTTACTCTTTTGCATATTTCCCTGAAATTAGCATATGTTAAGAATTTTTATTATACATTTTTAAATAAAACTCTGCTCTTTGTAGTATGCTCCATTAGGATCCTCATTCTACAGTCATACCTGTGGGGCTTTGAAGGGTTAAAAGATCTGTCCACTTGGGCCCATTGGGAGTTAAGATCTCAACACATGGATTTTGGAAGAGACAGAAATATTTAACTAATAAAAGAGTAGAAATGACACCACTGCAGGCAATACCTGACTTGAACAGGTGCTCAATAGGCATTTGGGTTCCACACAACAGAGGAGATGGAAATGCTTAGATTTGATGATTGCACATGGTGCACACATTTCAAAACATCCCTGTACCACACACATGCATGATTATTTGTCAGCTAAGATCACACATTAAACATCATGTCATCTCCAAGGAAAATTTGACTTCCTCTTTTCCAGTTTGGATGTCCTTATTATTTTTCTTACCTACTTGCTCTGTCTGGAACTTCCAGCACTAATGTGAGTAACAGTGGTAAGAGTGGGCATCCTTTACTTGTTCCAGATCTTAGAGAAAACCCCATTCCATGATAGTTGTGGATTTGTCATTTGCAGCATTAAACCTGTTGAGGAATTTCCTTCTCTAATTTCTTGAGAGTTTTCTCCATGGAGGGATGTTGAATTTTATAAAATTCTCTTTCTGAATCTGTTGAGTTCATCAGATAGTTTTGTCCCTCTTTCTGTGGATGTGATGTACCATGTTTTTGATGTATATGTTGAACTATCCTTGCACCCAAATACAATCCTCACTGGATCATGGTGTATAATCTTTTTGATGTACATTAAACTTAGTTTGAAATATTTTGTTGAACATTTTTACATCTATTTTCACCAGGCATCTTTGACTATGACTCGCTGTGTCCTCATCTCATTTGGTACTATTCTCTCTATACAGTGTATTTGGAGGAGTTCCCATATTTTTTTATGTGTGTGTTTGGGAAGGCTTACTCTAACTCTTCAGATGTCTGAAGGAACCCTCCAGTGAAGTCTTTAGGTCCTAGGATTTTCTTAGCTGGGATATTTCTTACACACATACACAACAGATTAAAGGATTCTGAAAATACTGTGCCTTCTTGGAGCCTTCATGAGTGGGTCAGAGATGGTGCCCAAGAGTCCAACTCAGCATAGGGTGTTGGACTCAGGCTCTGAGCTCCCTGCCTGGGTCCTGGGACCATGTCCCCTCCACCAACACTCATTCTTTCCCAGGAGCAGGTCAATACTGGACTCACTTCCTGTGTCAGGAGACCCTTGTGATGTCACAGTGACCTGAGTCAATGGGGTTTGAAGCATTTTCTCTGGGAAAGTAACTTCCTGTGAGCCCATGACAGTTCACAAAGAACCACCATGAAGAACGTAGAATTATCCATGTTTTTGTATAAGGAGCCAAGGTCAGTAAGCTTGATATCCTCTCATGAAGGAAGTATAGAGGCAGCAAGTGTCTACTTGCTTAGGCAGAAGCTGAGCTGCTGAGTCCACATCTGACCAGCCACATTCGGAACAGTGGTTATAGAGGTATTCATGATGGAAAAGTCTTCAAAATTCCTGAACCTGATTCATTCCACATCATAACCTCCATGCTCCAAGTGTTATGTATATACCAAGATGGGCCTCACCAACACTGAGTGCTATGAACACCTGCAGAGTCTCTGGGTGGACCTTAACCTGTCAAATCACAATTCATAGTCTGCATTTTATACAGACTGAATTTTGATTCATTGTACACAAATGGGGTACAAACTTTCCTTTCTGTGGCTGTGCATGATATAGACTCACACCATCATGTAATCACATATGTACATATGGTAACGATGTTTGTCTCATTTCACTATCTTTCTTTTCCCACCTTTTCTGATTTCCCTCTACAAAATTGAAAGTTTCTCTGGTCTTCTCTGACACCTGACCCTGTTAGGCATCACCATCCACTTATCAGAGAAAACATTTGACTTTTGGTTTTTTGAGGTTGGCTTATTTCACTTAGCATGATATTCTCCAATTCCACCCACATACGTGCAAATGCCATAATTTTATTCTTCTTTGTGGCTGAGTTTTATTCCATTGTGTATATATAACACAGTTTCTTTATCTGTTCACCTACTGAAGGGCATCTATATTGGTTCCATAATGTAGCGATAGTGAATTGAGCTGCTATAATCATTGATGTGGCTGAGTTACTGTAATAAGCTGATTTTAAGTCCTTTGGATATAAACTGAGGAGTGGAATAGCTCAGTCATATGGTAGGTCTATTCCAAATTTTCTGAGGAATTTCCATACTCATTTCCAGAATGGCTGCACCAATTTGCAACTCCACCAGAAATGTACAAGTTTGTATGATTCCCCACATCAATTCTGACACGTATTATTGCTTGTATTCTTGATAATAGCCATTGTAATTGAGATGAAATTTTAGAGTGGTTTTGACTAGAGTGTCTCATTACTCAAGATGTTTGGCACTTTTTCATATATTTGTTAACCATCTGTATATCTTCAGTGAAGCATCTGCCCAGTTCCTTACCCCATTTTTTGATTGGGTTCTTTATATTTTTGGTGTAAAGTTCTGTAAGTTCTTCAAAGATTTTGGAGATTAGAGCTCTACCTTAAGTGGGTGTGAAAAAGATTTTCTCCCACCCTGTAGACTCTCTTTTCTCATTATTGATTGATTCCTTTGTGGAGAAGAAGCTTTTTTGTATGATCCATCGCATTTATTGATTATTGCTTTCATTTCTTGAGCCCTGGGAGTCTTGTTAAAGAAATCTGGTCCTAATGCAACATGATGAAGATTCTGGCCTACATTTTCTTTTATTTGCTGCAAGGTCTCTGGTCTAATTCCTAGGTCCTTGATCCATTTTGAGTTGAGTTTTGTGCAGGGTGAGAGATGGGGGTTTAGTTTCATTTATCTGCTTATTTATTTCCAGTTTTTACAGAGCCATTTGTTGAACAGGCTATCTTTTCTCCATTGGGTGTTTTTGGCACATTTGTCTAGTATGAGATGACTGTACTTATGTGGGTTTGTCTCTGTGTCTTCTATTCTGTACCATTGGCTATGTATTTTGGTGCCATTACCATGCTGTTTTTGTTACTGTTGTTCTGTGTTATAGTTTAAGGCCTTGTAATGTGGTTCCTCCTGTATCACTCTTCCAACTCAGCATTACTTTGGCTATTCTGGGTCTCGTATTCCTCCAGATGAATTTCATGATTACTTTCTCTAATTCTATGAGGCATGTCATTGGGATTTTACTTGGAATTGCATTGAATCTGTATAGCACCTTTCTTAGTATGGCCATTTTAACAATATTAATTCTGTATATCGAATGTCATGGGAGATCTTTCCAGCTTCTAAGGTTTCCTTTAATTTCTTTCTTTAGTGTTCTGAGTGTTCGGTGTAGAAGTCTTTCACCCCTTTTGTTAGATTGATTCCCCACTGTTACTTTTTTTTGAGGCGAGTGTGAATGGAGTAGTTTTCCTAATTTCTCCTTCAGAGGATTAATCACTTGTGAATAGAAATACAGGATATTCATGCATGTTGGTTTTTTATCCTGCTACTTTGCTTAATTCATTTATAAATTCTAGAACTTTTCTGGTGGAGTTTTTTGGATTCTCTAAATTTGGAATCATGTCATCTGCAAATAGTGATAGTTTGCGTTCTTCTTTTCATATTCATATCCCTTTATTTTCTTTGGTCTGTATAATTGTTCTGGTTAGTGTTTCAAGGACAGTGTTGAATAGAAGGGGTGAAAGAGGGCATCCCTTTTTTGTTCCAGTTTTTAGACGAAATGATTTCAGTTTTTCTCCATTTGGAATGATGTTGGTCAAGGGCTTAGCATAGATAGCCTTTATATCCTTGAGGTATCTTCTTACTATCCCTATTTTTTCTAGAGTTCTGAGCATGAAAGGGTGCTGTATTTTATGAAATGCTTTTTCTCCATCTTTTGAAATAATTGTATGATTCTTAACCTTAAGGGTATTGATGTGATGAATTATATTTATTGATTTCCCAATGTCGAACCAACCTTGCATCACTTGGATGAACCCCACTTGATCATGGTGCACTATCCTTTTAATATGGTTTTATATGTGATTTGACAGAACTTTGTTAAGGATTTTTGCATCTATGTTCATTAGGGATATGTGTATGAAGTTTTATTTCTGTTGCATTTTTGTCTGGTTTTGGTATCAGGGTGATACTATTATCATAGAATAAGTTTGGAAGGGTTCCCTCCATTTCTATTTCTTGGAATACTGTGAGGAGTACTGGTATTAGTTCTTTGATGATCTCATAGAACTCAGCTGAGAATCCATCTGGTCCTGGGTTTTTCTTGGTTGGTAGGTCTTTGATGACTTCTTCTATTTAATTGCTTGAAACTGATCTGTTTAATTTGTGCATGTCCTCCTGATTCAGTCCAGGATGATCATATGTCTCTAAAAATTTGTAAATGTCTTTAATATTTGTATTTTTTTGAAGTATAGATTTTCAAAGTAGCTTCTAATTAGGTAAGGTGTTTCAGTGTTGTCTGTCATGATATTTTCTTTTTCATCAAGAATTTTATTAATTTGAGTTTTCTCTCTCTTTCTCTTCATTAGTGTGGCTAAGGGTTTATCTATTTTTTTTTACTTTCTTAAAGAACCAGCATTTTGCTTTATAAATTTTTTGAATTGTTTCTTTTGTTTCAATTCCATTGAATTCAACTGTGATTTTAATTATGTCCTGTCATCTACTACTTTTGGTATTGTTCTCTTCATCTCGTTCTAGGACGTTGAGGTTAATATTAGGTCATTTATTTGTTGACTTTTTATTCTTTTATTGAATGTACTCCATGCATTGAATTTTCCTCTTACTACTGCTTTCATAGTGTCCCAGAGATTTTAATATGTTGTATCATTGTTCTCCTTTACCTCCAAATAATTTTTTATCTTCTCCCTGATGTCTTCTCTTATCCATTCATCATACAATAGCATATTATTCAGTCTCCAGGTGTTGGAGTAGTTGGATTATCATTTTTAATTGATTTCTAATTTTATTTTGTTATGGTCTGATAGAATACAAAGTAGTATCTGTATTTTTTTGTACTTACTAAGAGATACTTTGTGGCATAAAATACGGTCTATTTTAGAGAAGGACACATGTGCAGCTGAGAAAAAAGTCTATTCACTCTTGATGGATGGAATATTTTAGATATGTCTGCTAAGTCTAAATTATTGATTTTATTATTTAATTCCATGGTTTCTTCATTCAGTTGCATTTGGAAGATCTATCCAATGATGAGAGTGGTGTGTTAAAGTAACCAAGTATTATTGGGTTGTGATCTACTTGGTTCCTGGAATCAGAAAGAATTTTTGTCATACATGGACATAGTGTCCACCATTATTTACAATCATTCTGTCTTCCTGATTTATGGTTCTTATAAGCATTATGAAATGTCCTTCTTTATCCCTTCAGACTAACATTGGATTGAATTCTGCTTTATTTGATATGAAGATGGAAACCCCAGCTGTTTTAATGAGTCCTTGTGCATGGTATATTTGTTCCCATCCTTTCACCTTTTGTCTGTGGGCATGTTTTTCTATGAGATGAGTCTCTAAAAGGTGGTATATTGTTGGTTCTTTCTTTTTAGTTCTGTCTGCCAATTTATGCCTTTTGATTGATGAGTTTAGGCCATTAACATTCAGGGTTATTATTGTGATCTGATTTGTTTTCCTGGTCATTTTGGTTTATTTTCATTTTTTAAGTTGCCTTGGTTTCTCCATTGATTGGTTTCCGTTAGGATACTTCCTACTGTTGCTGACTTACATTGTTGTTTTTCACTTACTCTCGATGAAATATTTTGCTGAGAATGTTCTGTAGTGAAGACTTACAACTTGTAAATTCTTTTAAATTCTGTTTTTCATGAAAAGATTTTATTTCACCATCAAATCTGAAGTTTAGTTTTGCTGGGTACAAGTTTCCTGGTTGCATCCATGTTCTGTCAGAACTTGAAATATTTTAATCCAGGCCCTTCTAGCTTTTATGATCTGGGCTGAGATATCTGCTGATATCTGTTTTGGTTTCCCCCTATGTGTAATCTGATGTTTTTCTCCTACAGTTTTTAAAATTCTATCGTTATTTTGTTTGTAGGCATTTTCATTATAATGTGCCTTGGTGTGGATCTGTTGTGATTTTGTGCCTTTACTGTTCTCTAAGCCTCTTATATTTCATTTCCCATTTCATTATTCAGGTTTGGGATTTCTCTGATATTATTTCTTTGAATATATTTTTCATTCCTTTGATTTGTTCCTTCCTAAATCCCCCCAAACAATTCCTAAATAAAGTCGTCTATGATATCCTGTAATTCTTGGAGTTTCCCTTTATGATTTCTTACCATCTTCTCTATTTGGTTAACTTTACTTTCAAGGTTAAATATTTTATCTTTGCTCTCTGTGGCTCTGTCTTCCAAGTGATTTATTCTGTTGGTGATGCTTTCTATTAAGTTTTTAATTTGGTTTATTTTTTCCTTCACTTAAAGGATTTCTGTTCATTTTTTTTCAGAATCTCTATTTTTATGGAAATGTTTTTTTTTCTTCCTCAGTTTTCTCTTTTAACTATTTACTGGAGTGATAATTCATTGCTTGCATTTGCTCTCTTATCTCATCCTTTGCTTCATGGATCATTTTAACTATGTACATTATGAAGTCCTTGTCTGTCATTTCTACTGCCAGGCTCTCATTGGATTGCATTACTGTAGCATCTTGGTTTGTTTGGGATACTTTTTTCCCCTGTTTTTTCATATTGTTCCTGTATCTTTCCTTCTATCAGTGCAAAGTTGAGGTATTGAGGCATCCCCTCTATAGGCTTATAGTGACCCCTCAGGTTTCCAATAACTTTCTTTTTAGGGGGAAATCAATAATAGGAGCACCCCATAGAAGCAATATGGAGCCCTAAACCAAATAGCTCCTATGAAGATGTTAAAAATATTATTGTAATAAACAGAGAATGAGTTCAATTATTATCCACAGTATAAGCAATATGTTTACAATGAGGTATATAATTTCTAATGGTGAACAAAGAGGATGGGTAAGGGTGTAGGATGTAATGTTAATGGACAAAAAGAGAGTAAGCAGAGGTACTGTATCATAGGAAGTGTGAGTCCAGAATCAAAGGAAGCTGGTTGTTAGCATGATAAAATGGAGAAGGAGACTGATAAAAACAGGTAAAGAAAAGGAAAATACAGAGAGTTAGAAAAATTTTTAAAAAATTTAAAAGAAAGAAATCTACAATATAATGGTCACACACTATTCAAATCTCCTCCTTTTCAATAGCCTGATGCATGAGTGGTATCTGACAATGAGCTTCCAGTCTCCAGCCGGCATTTCAGGATGGAAGTTGCCCCACCTGAAGATGGCGCCTTCCCCTTGGCAAATAATACAAGATGATTGCTCTGGCTTCCAAACACATTGGTAGAAGGGGAGCTGCAGTGCATCATCAAGGGGTGCTGGGGCTGAGTCCACACAGGGCACGGGCCTGTCCAGGGTCCTGAAGCAGGGTGAACACAGGCCCAGGTACAGTGTGCATTTGAACAAGCTTCCTGAGCAATTCACATCCATGTTAAAGCTGGAGAAGTTCTGGTCTGGTGTCCGCAACCTCTCCCCTGTGGACATTTGTGCTAGATAATACCTGTGGTGCAGTCTCCTTTTATAAGATTCCAAACAGCATCCCTGGCTTCAACCTCCTAGTTCCCTAGTGGAGCCCGCTGATCTGGAGCAGAACTGGGAAGTCTTGATGGAGTTCCCAACAAAGTTCAACATTGGCTCCATAACCCTTCCCCTCCCTTCACTTCCTTCTACCTAATCTAGTGTAACTATTCCTTCCTAGTGACCTCTCCTTACTGTGAAATAGCATTTGCATATCAGAGAAAACCTTCAGCCTCTGTTTTTTAGCCGTTTGGTTTATTTCACTTAGCATTATTTAGGCTGTGGAGGTTTTCTTGGATCCACTTGTACCTGAATGTCTTTCTGATTTTCCATTCTCTGAATACAAATTTGAGGGACCTGGATTTGATGGTTTTGTGCTTTCTGTTAGTTTTTTTTTTTTCTGAATAAATGGAACACTGCTCCCCTTGGCATAAAAACAGTTCAACTTTGTGCAGATGTATTCACACTTTAAGTCACCTTTCCAGAAATGGAAAATGAGTCTCTAATAGTAATGAGTTATCATGGACACATATAAAAATTAAATGAGATTATAGTAGATTTTAAGTTCAGCTCCTGGTGCCTAAAACATCTGAATGTACCTCTTAGAACTACCAAATATTTCATAAAAGAAAGATTAAATGACAACACCTACTTTGTGTTCCAAGCATGAACCTCTGTACTTCATAGACATGAAGCTAAGAGTTGTAAAACTTCTCAGGATTTTGTAACAAGTAAACACAATGCTGTCTCTTGAAGAAAGGGAAAAGAAATTCTCTTAAGACATTAGGAGCTGTTTTGCCTCACAAACCAGGGTTCTGAGGTTCCAAGTCCCCTAGCAAAGTCAGGTGTCTTGGACTTGGAGGACAGTTGAAACTAAGGATTGGGCAAAGGTGCTGAGGCTGTTAGAATTCTGGGAGGCAGGAAGCTTCAACCAGAGGGATCAATAATAAATGGATCCATCTGATTTCCAACTTTCTCTCTTGGGAACAGAGAATGGCAGGAAATTTTCCTTTCTGCTCTGACCAGTGTCTCACAGGGACATCAGGTGCCCAGGGATTGCATTAACAGGAGAGGATGTACCTAATGAGCAGAGAGATGGAGCTATAAATAGATCCTCTGAAGCTGTCCCTCAGAAACACCATGGTCGGACAGGACAAGATGATTTCTGGAGACCTAGGTGTGGTTAAGGGACCAGGGCTTCACTACCTTCTACTGTCTTGTCTGGGGTCTCAGTCTCCAGCATCAAACAACCAGGAGGAATCCAGACTGCCATTCAGAGATTTCTTCTCAGAAACCCCATCCAGGTGAGTCCAACATCCCAGCAACTAATTCAGAAAAGGTTCAGCAAGACAGAATCTGACAAATTTTACCTGAGGTTATATGAGGACCAAACTAGCTCAGTGCAGAGCTCGGAGACCAATATATTAGTTTGCTTACTTAACTAACTCATTTGCAGCTTATTTAGTATTTTATCAAGAGAGGTGGCTTTTAGTCGTGTGAATGCATAAATACATATTGACAATTATGTTACAGAAATTGAAATCTATTTGAATGAGACTGAAGAAATGATATAAAGCATTTTCCATAAAACAGAGTCTATCTAAGGAGTTTTGCAATTTGGGAGTGGGAAAACTGATTATTAATGTGTGGAGGTCTGTGCTGTGAGAATATTTTGCTTTAATTTTTAACATGGAATCTGTCTGAGTCTGGTCCTGTACTTATTACAGGTCCTGACAGTGGATCACTTTTGTCAATACTACCTTGAAACCATTCTTGAGAAATAAAAATTCACAAGGTCTTCTTTCATGTTTGGCATTCACATGGGGGATAAACAGTTTTATTTGATGAGCAAAAGGAAAACCAAGTAGCCTTACATGGTGGTGCTCTTGTTCCTGTGGCGGTAGAGCATATATTGTTACTGCTTTCTGTTAGGGTTACAATTCCAAAATCCTTGTGAAAGAATTCTGTGGGCACTGAGTGCTGTAGTCTTTTGATTTCATTATCTCCAAGGGACAAAGTGGGCACTCTGCTCTAATTCTGCTGGTGGGCATTGAGTTCTTCTGCATGTTTCTTGCCAGTTGGAGGGGGGTAAGTGTAAATTCATGGATTTCACCAGGTCAAGTCCATCAGTCATATCTCAGATGCAACCCTATCACTCATTAAATTTAGCAAGTTCCTCTACATGGTCTGTTGTTATAGATTTTCTTTTAGACCTTTAGCTATTTTATTTCACATCTGCTTTTCCTCATCTGTACATTTTTTATCTCATGGTGTTGGTTCTAATTTTATAACTCATTGTTATTTTCCACCTTCTGGTGGGCACATGCTTTTGCATCCAAATACAGGTCACTCACATCTTTCTGATAAGGAGATCTTTCTATACACAGAAGCTTCACTATGTTCATGGAGCCTGCCTTTCTGTAAAATTGGCATCAATAGTCAGCATCCTAGGTTTCCCAAGGGAAGGAATGAGATAATGCATCAAAAACATCTAGCTCACCTGCATGGTAAGACTTCTAAGGGCGTATCCTGGAATACTTTAATCATGGTGACTGCTCCATTTCCTTATTCTGTCCATTGTGTCCAGGATCATGAGCACATTTGAAGACATTTATATTTGCATAGGAAGAAATTAGAACTTTAGATTCATCCACTGTTGAAAATGTATCTGTTTTTATTACTTTATTTTCATGTCTTTGTCAATTAAATCTTAAATTAGGCACTCATTGACAACATTGATTGGAAGAAATCATTTTTTTTTCAAATTATTCATTGAGAATTTATTCTAGGCTTTTATTCAATTCCAATGAATGTCATAGTTTTGAATGTATTTACTCACCTGATCGTTCTTTTTAGTGTATCTGCTCTTGATTTCCTAAATGTCTTGTTCTACACATGTGCCCACATTTGTGAAAACACTAAAATGAACAAGACAGATGAGATCTCTGCTTTACTGGGTCTTATGATGGCAAAGGTAGGCAATGAAACAGCCTATAGATGAGATAATGGTCTCAGGGTTGAGTCCCAGGAGCAGAGGGCAGGTTGTCAGGGCAGTGCAAGATGAGTGGAGATTGATAGTGAGCAGTCCTCGAACCAGGCCTGGTTGCCCAACCCTAGCTGCTGGTGGTGGTGCATGCATATATTCCTATCAGCTCAGGAGGCTGAAGCAGGAGAATCACTATTTCAAAGCCAGCCTCAACTTAATGAAGCACTTACCTACTCAGTGAGACCCTCTGTCTAAAACTATTTTAGAAATGGCCTGGGATGTGCCTTAGTTTGAGTTCCCCTGGGTTCAACTCCCAGTACCAAAAAATGTTATGTAACACCTTGTGAAGTTTTATGCCCCCTCTGTCATAGGAACCGTGTTCCCCTCTATCCTTGGCATACTTCCTCAAAGGTACTTTCAATCTTGGTTCTGAAACGATGGAAATCCCCATTTTTCTCATGGTACATCTAGGATTTCTTTTTCATTTGGGGTAGTGAGATCTCAAGAATGTTCCTCTCAAAGGACATGAAACACATGAAGTTCCTTCTCTTTTCTTGTTACAAACAGCCCAGGCATGTGTTGTACTCCTTCCATGAAGAAACCATATCTGACAACCAAGGCCACTGTGTTAAGTTTGCACTGGAGGAAATCCCAGGTCCATAGTTTTTCATTGTGGTTTGCTCATGTCTCAAGGCATCAGCATCACCACTGCTCTTCCTGAGGATGTGGACTTTAACAGACCAGTGTGCTTCCTAACCGAGCATTGGCTTTTCTTCTCATGGACATTTCTTCTCATAACAGGATTCTGTTTTCTTAGTCAGCTTGGTGTCCATGGTCTCCAACACAATCATTGGTAAAATAAATGATTTGCAAACACATATCTCCAAGTTCTGTCTGTATGGAAAAACCAATTGGAAATGATAAGTTAATTTGGCCTCTAAATCAAAGGACTTTAAATATGAGGCAATAAACTTCTATATTACACATTGCATAACTGAACAAAGTGCTACTTTTCTTATTTTAAACATACTGTTGAATTGTGGAAAATTGCCAACCTTGTGTAACTTTATCAGCTCATGGAATAGCGGTTTGCATGTTTGAACTTCTTTATTAGTTCTTTATACTCACACATAACAGTGGAGTTCTCTTTGACATATTTGTATGTGTGTGGAATATATATATATATATACATTCATTGTACACAAATGGAGAACAACTATCATTTTTCTGGTTGTACACAAAGTACAATCATACAATTTGCCTGTTCATACATATACATAATGTAAAGATGTTTGTCTCATTCTATTATCTTCCTCCCCCCATTATCCTCTACACCTAGATGTCCCTTCAATGGTAGAATGGATAAATAAACTGCGGTCTATATATACACAATGGAATATTATTCAACCATAAAGAATAGTAAAATTATGACATTTGCAGGTAAATAGATGGAGAAGGAGAGTATCATGTTAAGTGGAATGAGCCAATCCCAAAAACCAAAGGCCAAATGGTCTGTCTGATAAGTAGTTGATGACAGTTAATGGGGGTGGGGGGAGGTAAGGGAAGAATGGAGAAAGGGTGGAATGTATTTTTATCCACTTAAATACACACCACTTCCATATTCCCTCTTCTCCTCCTCCCCCATGCTCTTTCCTCCACTCTACTGGTCTTCCTTCTCTTTACTGTTGTTTTAATTGGTGAATTATAGATATACATAAAGGTGGAATTCTTTGTGATACACTCATCTGGGCTCATACCATAACTGGGTCAAATTCATTCTGCCGATCCTCTCCTTTCCCATCCCATCCCCTTCATCTCCCTCAGTCCTCTTCCTCCACTTGCCTCCTCTCCCTTTATTTCCATGATACTCCCCTTTTCAAAATTCCCCATTTCTCTCTTCCATTTTACTTAGCAAAATAATGATTTTGCTATCATTGTTTCTGTTTGAAAATGTAAACTACTACATAGAAATATTAATATTTCCATTGTTTCATATGAAGTACTCTCTCCTCTCTGGATTTTGCCTTAGCCATGGCAGTGGTATCAACAATAGTGAAGAGAGTAGCAATATCACACCCTTTGCATCTCCCTTATGCTTAAGAATGAATTCAATCCTCATGACAAAAGCAGGACTTGCAAGACAGTTTGAATTCCTGCCCAGTCCTGCCATTTCAGGTCACATATTTTCCTGCATAAATTTACATGTTCTTCTATCTGTAAATTAATTTTCCTGCATTCCTACTTAAATAAATTACATCAAGCAGACTTGACTAACAGGGCAACTGTGAGTGTTGGCCTTAAATAGCAGAGCAGATGCCAAAACCACAAAGCAGCAGGTTATTACAACTGACTTCAGTCATTTCCTTTGGTTTTTGTAAAGGTTACCTATGGCTGCATGACGAGCATTCCTAAAAGCACATTACTATAATGGCAATGATATCAAGTGGACTGTATCTAATGCAGTTTCTCTGGGCTCAGGTTGTCCCCTGATGCATCTGTTGTCAGTATTGGTCCAACTGAGGAAGCTCTGCTGGCCTTGGCTGGGCTTTCTCATTGAGGGACTCAGCTGAATGTTGACTGATCTAGGGTCACTTTGCCTGCACAGCCAGTTCATCTACATGTTCTCTTCTCTTCTGGAAAGCTAACTGGAGTTTCTCATGATGTGGAGGCAGGATTTCAAGATTGAATAACAGAAATTTCCCTTGAGACACAATATCATTCCCATCACATACAATTGGCCAAAGCAAATTAAAAATCCTAATCTACATCAAGCCTTCAATACTGATGTCCTCCACACCCATCCTCAGTGAATGAATGATCTACTTCGAGAAGAGAATAAAAATTTAAGCCCAGTCATCCATTCATAGCCATGGGGAATTGCAGCTAGGACCTTCACAAATACCCAGTTCTGCCATTCCAGCAAGAAACCCACTGTACACCATTGTTTCTAAATGATTTTGATTCTGTGTCAAAAAAATTTATTGACAAAAAAAGGGAATGTCCCTGATTTGGCACACAGACGAGGGCTTGCCAACTCCTGCTCTAAATTTCTCTCCTTTGGTATCAAGGTCATTTTTTCAGAAACCAAGGCCCTGAAGATATCAAAGGCCATGGATGCTCAATTTCTTTATATAAAGTAATGTCATTGTTGCATGTAACATACACATGTTCTCCCTATGTTTTAAATAATCTCTTAACATTACTCACATATTCATAAAAGTGCTGGGTCAATTGTTATTGCATATTATTTAGGGGAAAATAGCAAGGAAAAAATCTGTACATGTTCAGTGCTGATGTAAAATTTTAAAAATGTTTTTGAATGATGGTGGTTGAATTCACAGAACCCACACATAAGGAAGGCTCACTGTTTTATTTCCTGAATGTATTGAGGCATTCCCCTCCAGGAGATCAAGTTTCTTTCAATGGAAGTAAATATGCCTTCTCTGTAATCTTTTAGATTTGTAGTGTTCTCTAAAATCTCATGTCTGAGACAACACAAGAAGGTTTACAGGATAAGTGATTGGGTTTTGAAAGTCTTAACCAAGTTAGTTTATTAATCCCCTGTTGGGATTAATTGGGTGGTAACTGTAGGCAGGTGAGGTGTGACAAGAGGAGGTGGGTGACTGGGGGCGAGCTTTTGGGGTTTATATTTTATCCTTGTTGAGCAGGTGTGACGTCCTGCTTCCTGGTGTGATGTCCTGAGCTGCTCTCCTATACCACACTCTTCTGCCATGATGTTCTGCTTCCCCTTGAGCCCTGAGGAATGGAGCTGACTGTCTATGGACTGACACCTTAGAAACCATGAGCCCCAGAATAAACTTTTCCTCTTCTAAAATTGTTCTTCTGAAGTCTTTTGGTCAATGCAGTGGGAAAGCTCACTAAAACCCTGCCTCTGCCCTCCAACCCACTGTCCCTAAGGTAACAGAAGAAATGAACATTTTTTCTTCCAGATATCTCTAGACCTAGTCTAGAAGATAAAAGGCCAAGTCCTGATGCTGTCCAAGAGCTGTGGAGCAGCCTGGAGTTACATAACTCAAGTCCTGTCCTGTGTGAATACATGAAGCCTGGAACAAACACAGGATGCATGTTGTGGTCTGGCTTCGTGCTGCTTGCAGCTGGATGTCATCCACAACTCTTTTCACAGACATTTTGGAATTTTCGTTACATGAAATACATGGAAAAGATCAGCATGAGAATAACAAATGACTGTAGTCCAAAAATGTTGGGATTTCTTACCCTGGACAGTTATTAACAATGTGTGCTCCTCATTCTCATGGGCAGATAGGATCCACCTCCAGATACTGAATTACTATCTGAGGCAGGGAATGTGGCAGAAGAGCCACGGGTGAAGCATCAAGGGAATTCCAGGTGGTTTTCTCTAAAAATCAAACTTTTAAGAAAAATGCACACATATGGAGAAAGTGTCACATCAATAGCTCAGTGAGTTTGCATGAAGTGGATATGCTCCAAGTACACAGAAAACAGAACAAGAAGCAGAATCCAGCCATCCACACACAAGATTCCATTGAATCAACTGCAGATGCCACTTTTGCCCCCATGGCGAACACTCCCCAGAACAGCAGAGCATGGAGATCCTGGTGCCTCTTCTACGCTTCCTATAAATAGAGTCAAACATGTGTGTTTGTGTGCCTGAGATGTTCCACTCAGTAATATGTTCATTTATCAGGATGACACATGTTCACAGCACTAGAATATTTAGTTTATATCTCTTTGTCTAAACCTAGGGCACATAATTCGACAGGGAGAATAATGCCTGGAGCAATTTTCAACTTCTGGGCCCCAGAACCTCTGAATGTGTTCAGTTTTGTGGAAAGGAGGTATTAGATGGAATCTTGGCTTCTGACAATTTGACCATAAAGAGGGACCTTACCCAGGTTATCTGAGGGAGCCAAAGGAGCTACATAGGTCCTTACATGAGGAAGAGAAATACAGAAATTCAATGCTGGAGACATGCAGTATGATAAAGACTCACCTGCCATTGCTGGCCTTGAAGATGGTGGAAGGGGCCATGAGCCAAAGAGTGTGTGTGGCCTCCAGGAACCAGGCAAGGCAAGGGAAGGATTCTGCCTTCAAGACACTGAAGTGAAAGAGCTCTGCAGATGCGTTATTGTTTTAAACCCAGTGAAACACATAGTACCTTTCAAATCTTAAGAACTGAAAGCTACTTTATTTTCTTTTATAACACTCATTTGTAATCATTATCACCTATAGAAACAGACGTGGTAGTGCTTAGATTGACAGTGCTTGATAGCAGACACCACTCATTCAAATCCACATTCTGATAATAAGGGAAAACCAAAAATGCATCAAAATTGGAAAAGCACCCTAGCCAGGTTTTCCACAAAGAGAAAACTTGGCAAGATGAGTTTTTAAATGAGTGAAAAGAGAAATTTTGTTTGGATTTTTAACACAATGTATTGTAAACCAATTTGTCAAAACATTGCGAATTTTTTTTCATCTAAATACATATATCAGGGAAGTCAAATGTTTACAAACAACACAACTAAAGGAAAAGATATTATAAAAGTCAAAATCCATGAGGAAAACAAGGATTTTTGAATACATAGTGCTTGGATAATTATTTGTTTGAAGTAAAATAAAATTGCATTTGTTTTAAAATTTTTTTTAATTTTTTTTGTTTGTTCTAATTAGTTGTACATGAGAGTAGAATGCATTTTCTTATCCTAGTTATAATAATAATTAATTATTATAATGATACTTTGACTTTGGAGAAAAAAATACAAGATGATAAGTATTCTGCAGGAAGTTATAGATTAATACTCTTAGAATAAAACACAATGCAAGGAATAAAAGGAATAAAATTGAGAACATGATTGATGGACTTCAGGACATCAAAAGTGTGCATGCCCACTAGGCATTGTGTTAAGTGAAACAAGACACATACAGGAAGAAAAATTCCATGTGTGGTCTCTCACCTCTGGATTTTTTCAAGGCAGTTGAAAGATGTAGTACAAGTTGCTAGAGGTTGGGAAAGGTGAGGAGGAAGAGACTGAAGGGAGGCCAGAGAACTGGTGTCCACACCATTAGAAAGAAGGAAGAAGTCCTGTTGGTCCCCAGAAGAGTGAGGTGGCTTTAGTTCACAGGAACTCATTGCATATATTATGAATAAATAGAAAAGGGAAGCTTCAGTCCCTAAGAACCAGCAATGATGAGATAGGAAGGTTAATTATCTCCATTATGTCAGTTCTTGTTTTTTACATGTATTGAAATATCACACTGGACCCAACAAATATGTAAGATTATTTCAAGTTATTCAAAAGTATTTTAAAATTGCTTAAGAAAATGGAAACACTACCCTGATTTGATCAATACACAATAATATATATATATGTTTACATATATATTATTTTTATAACCTACTTCATAAATTGATACATAATAATATTTTTAAGTAAAAGATATATAAAAAATTCATGTCAAGGACCACATCAATGTTTACAGCAGCTTATTTCACAATAGCTAAGCTGTGAAATAACCTAGGTGCCCTTCAACAGAAGAATGAATAAAGAAAATGTAGTAAATAGACACAATGGAATATTACTCAGCCTTATAGAAGAATGAAATTATGGCATCTGCTGATAAATGGATGGAACTGGAAACTATCATAGTAAGTTAAATAAGTTAATCCAAAAAGTTAAACGGGCATTTCTCTGATAAGTCGATGATGATATATTATGGGGTGTGGTAAGAGAAGAATGGAGGAATTTGGGATTGTGTAGAGGGAAATGAGGGGTGGAGGGGGTGAGAGAAAGAAAGACAGTGGAATGAGACAGACAGCATTACCTAAGTGCATGTATGATTACAGGAATGGTGTGAATCTACATTGTGTACAAGCATGGAAATGAAAAGTTGCACCCCATTTGTGTACAATGAATTAAAGTGCAGTCTGTAAAAATAAAAATTTGAAAAATGAGGTCTCCCATCGAAGAAACCCAGGACCTGATGGCATCACTGCTAAGTTCTACCAAATATTTGAAGAGCTAATAGCAAGCTTCTTAAACTTCCCTCCACAACTGGAGATGGGAATAATTCCAAACTATTCTATAAGTTGAACACTACCCTAATACCAATGCCAGCCAAGGATTCAAAAACTATAGGGAAGTATCCCTGATGAAGATTGATGCAACATCCTCAACAAAATACTGGAAACCCAAATCCAACAGCACATTAAAATGTTTGCACACCCTTATTGGGTAACATTTATCTCAAGAATAAAAGGACAAAGGTCAGTCTTGATACGTCACCCCAACAGAATGGAGAACAAAAATGATCTGATCATCTCTTTTCTACATAGATGTAGAAAGAGCACTTGATAAAATTCACAACACTTCATGGAAAAGCTCTCAATAATTAGGTGCAGAGGGAATGTTGATCAGCACAGTAAAGGCAACCAGTGACACACCCACAGCTAGCATCATACTGAAAGGGGAAGAATTGAAGGCTTTTCCTCTAGGACCTGCAACAAGATAAGGATGACCACCCTCAGTGGTATTCCTCATAGTACTGGAAGTTCCAGCCACAGCAAGTAGGTAAGAGAATCAAAGAGGCCATCTGAATTAGGAAAAATGGTCATCAAATTACTCATTTGCAAAAGACATGATTTTAAGTGTATTTTCCATCAAAATGTAATTATAGATAATTGTGGGGTACAGTAATGACTGAAAATGTGTATACCATGTACAGTGATCTAATTAGGGTCATTAGCATTTCCAACTCCTTAAATATTTATTCTTTCTTTGTGTGAGATGCACAAATGTCCATTGAGCACCGTGGTTCAGATGAGGCAGTCCCTGTCCTCATGGTGCTTCCATTCTGCCCTATGTTGAGAGTTTAACTCCTTGTGGTCCAGCTGGGTAGCTCACATACCCATCCTGAGCACCATCTGTGGGAAAGTAGAATGAGGATCATGATAATACAGAACACAAAGAATTACCTTTTTGAAAAACTAACAAAGAATTCTTACATGTTGCTCACCTCAGGACTACATCTATAAAAGTATCTAACTGCCCCTTTGAATTATAAAAATGTTCATAGATACAGAATTCAATGACTGCTCTTCATGGGGATAATAAATAGAGGACTTTTAAGTGTTGAAAAAATTTTAAATGCATGGATTGTAGAAAAGTATTTGTACCAAGGGATAAGAGTTCACCACCTTGTTGAATAGACAAAGAGACCATTTTCTCAAAATATCAGGGGCTGTGTCCCCAACACAAGTCAAGGCTTTGTGGATCCAGAGGACCTGACCAAGGCAAGTTCATCCATCTCAGACTTTGGAGAAACCTTTGTGAGGTGTCAGGGGCTGGGATCAGATGTTAGGAGTTCAGTTCTCTGGAAGGCAGATTTCTTGGAGAAGGAGAAATGAAGAGTAATTCCCCTGGTGTTTAACTTGGCATCTCGGGAGCAGAAAAATCAACAAGACAACATTGCTTTCAGTGTAAAGCAAAATCCCAGAGGAAAATCATTTCTCAGGGGTGGACTACCAAGAGAGAAATGCACCTGATGAGCAGACACACAGAGCTGAAGAGAGCTCCCTGGCCTCCTCTGTGGTGCATCAACCGTGATTTGCACGGTTTTTTTTTTTACTTTGGAGCCTCACATCTGACTCTGGCACTGATGTGTGAGCCCTTCCTGCATGTTTGACAACATAGCTTCAGTTTTGACTATCAGACATCCAGGGAAGAATCTTGTTCCATGAGACCTTCCATTCAGAACCCATCCAGGTGTGTCTGAGAGCTCTGCAGTGTCTGCAGGAATGTATGGAGAGGTTGGAAGCCAAGAGCATGTACCTAAGTCCACCTGAGAGCCTATCCAGCTGTGCCCAGAGCCCAGAGGTTGCTGTGGTTGTTTGCTGAATTATTATTTTTCCATTGACACATGTATTTACCATGCTAAACAGAGGAGTGAACAGTGTGCTCAGCAGTGCATTGTCTTGTTGACAATGATGCAATGGCAAAGGCAGATCCATTGGAAGAGGGTGTGGAGACTCCCTGTGGTTTCAGTGTAAGTGGAGCATGTGTCCCAGGACCTTGGCAATTGTTTAGGTGGAAAGGAGTTGAGGAGTTCCCTGGGACTGTTGAGGAGTCCCTGGTGAAGTGAGGGCACTTCTTATTTCTGAGATGGAGCAGCATTTTTGTTTGCTCATTGTTTTTTATGAGTTTGTTTTAGTTCTACATACCATTAGGGTTAATGTTGTCATGATGATACAAGCATAAAACGTAATTTTCTCTAATTCAACCCCAGCACCTCCCCCTTTCCACACTCCTCACTCACCAGATCCTCTCTCTCTGCTCTACTGGTCCCTCTGCTATTTATTTGCAGTGACAGTCTTGTGGATGTCCATGATGGTGAGATTCACTGTGGGGCATTGACATAGGTACACAGAAAGGTGAGGTCAGATTCATCATGGCTCCTCCTTCCCCCCTAGCCCTCAGTCCCCTCCTCTGCTCCCTGATTGCTCTTCTATTTTTATTCAATCCTCCCTTTTTTCCTTATTTTGGTCTTGCTTGCACAGTAGATTTGCTTTTCATCATGAGCTCCTTTTATACAGTTGTCAAAATCACAGTGAAATTTTTCAGTTTCTTGTTTATTAACTTTTGGAGTGATTATTTTGGTCACCAAGAATTTTAAATTTTATTTAGTAAAATATGCGTATTTTAGTACTTCTGAGTTTCTTTCCTTATTTTTGGTGACTTAGCCCACTGGAAAGCTTTATATGTTATTTTCTCCATGTTACTCTCAAATGTATTGCTTATTTTCATGCTGAGTCTTTAAATTCTTCAGATTTGGTGTAAGACATGTGAGCAAGGGATATTATTTAATTCCTCTAGACAGGCAGCCATTTAGACTAGTCTTTTAAGAACCTATCAATGTTTTTCATACTAGATAGATATATAACCCTATCTTATTTTCAGTGTCTATTGGGAGAATTCCCCATTTATTTAACAAATAGTCCCTAAGCATCTGCATAATCTGAGGAAGATCTTTTATTATATTTTTTATGTCTGAGTCCCTGCCAATGAAATTACAAATGCACTTGATTGCATCCAATTATCACTATTACATAGCTTTTTTCACATACTGATTGATACTCCATTAAATTTTCTTTAACGCAGTTCATTTCAATCATTCAGCTTAACCCAGTTTTATCTCCCTGCTGTTCTTTTTTATTACACAAGTTTTGTTTTCTTTAATTTTATTCTAGATCTTGTATGTACATACCACTGTGAAAACAGAAAAGTGAACAAAGCAGGGGAAGTCCACTATTTGGATCTTGTCTCATGAGGCCAAAGATGTCAGTACCTTGTTCTAAACGTGCTCTGTGATGCCCTCAGGGATGAGCCACATGCAGGATTTCATTCTCTGTAAAAGGATGAACTTGTCGTGGTGTGTGCAGGATTTTGTAGAATATGCTCTTAGGGGCCTTTTCCTGTTGAATGAGGACCACAACAGTGACCCAGAGGATGTCCACTGGGTTTGCCCCAAGAGTTCCAAACAGAAAGCCCAGGAATAACACAGAAAGATGCCAAGAAAGTCAGTGGAGAAAGGCCACCTTATCCACCACTGTCCACACAGTGAACAGGTGGTATTTGTCTTTTAGTGTCTTCCTTCTTTCATACAATGGCAAATACCAATTGGTTTTCACTGTGGAGTCCAAGGAATGTTGATCTCATAGAAGTGCAGAGAGCAGAGATTACTAAAGAGTGGGAAGAAGAAGGGAACAGGAATGCAGAAAATTTGATAAAGGAGCACAAAATTCCAGCTGGGCAGCTGCTGTCCTTTTTGGCGATCATTTTCACAGCAGAGTGTATGTGCTCAACAAATATGAACCATATATTCCAAAGTCACTGGGAGGAAGGTTTTTGAATATTTTCAGCACAATGTGGTGATTAATATTTGGGGTAAAGGATAGGTTAATTACCCTGATTTGATCTTTGCACAATGCATGAATGTCCTGAAATCCAAGTTTTTCCTTTAAATACGGACAATTATTGTCAATAAAAATGAAATAAACATAAAATCCATTTCAGTATATCAATTTTAAATGGCACAAAACATCTCTTTATATCATATATTAAAGTACATACATTTTATGTTTTTTGAATTTTTTTCACTTTTTGAACTTGTTTTCCCATGTAGATGTTCAGTCTTCAACTATGTTGGCACCAAAAATATATTATCACATTTGTTTTAGAGAATGTACTGGCTCTTGTGTTATTTTGCTGGTCCTTAGTGAATATCACTGGTCTTGGGATGCAGACAGAGATGGGAAGGTCCTTCCTTCTCTACTGTTTCTCCAGGGGCACTTGGGCTTATTAGAGATCCACCCCCATTCAAACCACTTCATTGGCTCCCTGTTTACCATGGAGAGTTTTTATGTTTCCTTGTTGTTGTTCTTGTTCTGCTGAGCTGGGGATGAAACCCAGGAGCAGTCCTCTATCCCTTCCTTTTCTTTTTCTTTCTCCTTGCTGTGTTGGTGCTGGGACCCAGGGCCTTGAACATGACTGGCAAGGATGCCACCACAGAGTTGCATCCCCAACCTGTTTGATGTTTCTATAAACACAGGGTAGGAAATGGCTGAAGCAAAAAGGAGCTCTAAGATATCATGTGTATGGAATATAGAAAAACCAGTATCTCTGGGTACTACTCATCCAACCATTTGGAGGAAGATAAGTTAATACCAACAGCTTTCCTGGTGCACTCATTTCTAAGAGTGCCCTGGCATGACAGGAACCCACTCTTAACCTGGCCATAGAAGACCATAGCATGCAGCAGGATTTTAAGTGGTGTGTGTGTGTGTGTGTGTGTGTGTGTGTGTGTGTATGCTCGCACATGTGTGTGCTATGTCCATGCACGTGTATGTCTTTGTTTCTGAGCTCAATATATTGCAAAATGTAACAGATAATACAGAGGCCAGAAGATAAAGCAACAGATGGAAATAACAAAGGGGTGAATTTCCATTCACAAAGCACCTTGGTGACTAAGTTAAAATGCAAATACAATATGTCCCAGAGTCTCCTGTGTCCTGAGCATTCAGCAGCAATCACTATTCTGTGATGTGCCTCACTATTCTCTGACACCAGCTCACAGCCCTCTCTTACTAGCTTAATCCACTAGTCACACTGTCCCTGTTGACCTTGAACATCTGAAACAAGCACCTCCCTCAGGGTCTTTGCAGTGGATTGAACCACTCCAGGCACACTTCTGCAGATATCTCTGTGGATCCTACCCACTCTTCCTGGTTCTCTTTCCCACTCTATCTGTCTTTCCTGAGAACCCAGCACAGAAGATGACTCCCTCTCCACTGTCTCATCACACCAGGCTTTTGTTCCTCTGAGTACCTGTTATCATCCAGCATGACACATGTGTAACTTTTAGATTTGCTTCATCTCTTCCTCCCTCATTAGATAAAAAAAAAAATGCTTTTTGGCACTGATGAATCACTGCTTAGACAGTGCCTGGAATATGATCTCCACTAAATGACATCCCTCTAATGCATACGGAAAGGTATCCATAATCTCCGGAGGAAAGTCTGAGAGTGAGACAGGAATTCCAAATCAGAGAAGCCTAAGGGATCCCAAAGGGAAAGCAGATTCACACCAGAACTGAGGTGTTGGTGTCTAACTGCAGAGTAGCAATGGCTGCAATCCTGTAAGGTCAACATTGCACTGCAGTTGGGTCATGACTCTCTCTCTCTCTCTCTCTCTCTCTCTCTCTCTCTCTCTCTCTCATTCTATTTTTCCAGTTATATCAAACACATGGGGACAGAAAATGACATGGAAATATCAGAATTCCTTCTGGGATTTTCAGAGGACCCAAAACTTCAGCCCCTCATCTTTGGCCTCTTCCTCTCCATGTACCTGGTCACTGTGCTGGGGAACCTGCTCATCATCCTGGCCACCATCTCAGACCCCCAACTGCACACACCCATGTACATTTTCCTCTCCAACCTGTCCTTTGTGGACATCTGCTTCACCTCCACCACCATCCCAAAGATGCTGGTGAACATACAGATACAGAGCAAGGCCATCTGATATAAATGTTGCATCACCCAAATGCATTTTTTCCTGCTCTTTTCACTAGTAGACATCTTTCTGCTGATCATAATGGCTTATGACAGGTATGTAGCCATCTGTCACCCCCCGTACTACATGGTCATTATGAAGCCATGGATTTGTGTCTTGGTGGTTCTCTTGTCCTGGATTGTGTCTCACATGCATTGTTACAAACTTAATGGTGTTGCGACTGTCCTTCTGCACAGACTTGGAAATTCCCCACTTTCTCTGTGAACTTAACCAGGTCATCCACCGTGCCTGCTCTGACACTATTCCTAATGACCTGGTGATATAATTTGCAACTGTGTTCCTGACGACTTGTCCCCTCACTGGCATCCTTTATTCCTACTCCAAGATAGTCTCCTCCATCCATGCAATCCCATCAGCTCAGGGCAAGTACAAAGCCTTCTCCACCTGTGCTTCTCACCTCTCTATGGTATCCCTATTTTATTGCGCAAGCCTAGATGTGTACCTCAGTTCTGCTGTGACCCAAAACTCACTTTCTACTGCAACAGCCTCAGTGATGAACATTATAGTCACCCCATGCTGAACCCCTTCATCTACAGTCTGAGGAATAAAGACATCAAGAACTCTCTGAGGAGATACCTGTGAGAGAGAAACTATGAAAGCATCAGTTGGGCTGAGACTGAAGATGTGCCCGTGATTGCAGGGCTCAGAGCCTCAGAGCCAGAACCTGGGTCCTCATCAGCAGGTGGAAACGGAACTTGTTCTTCTGTTTTATTCCTGAAGTTTCAGTTTCTTTATTTCAGTTTCTCCATACACTTATCTTTCAAATTTCACTTGATTGCACTTTCTGCCCTGGATGACATCTGGTCTTCTTTACTGTGTCTTTTTCCAACTCATTGGAAGTTCTTTCTATCTTTGGAAATGCAATAATTTTGAAATTCCCAAATAACCTAAATGAACTATTTTTAGGAATAATTTCATCTCAAGCAACACATATGACATAATTTTTTATGTTTGACTAGATATAGTCATTATTTGTCTTAATGCAGGAAAAAATCTGCTTTGTGCTACTGAGGCTGTGTGTAATGTGAGGTGGACTGAGGCTTGGCGACACCTCCTCACATGTGTGCCTCAGCCCTTCCTGTGTGGCTCCTTCAATGCCCATTCAGACAACATGGCTTCGCACCAGGCCTGTCCCCCAGTTGGTCATGTGCTGCATGCTCAGGGATGGGACCTGCCTCTGTCAGCTTGGGGTCTACAGTGCCTGCTGCAGCCAGGGGAGTTAGGCCTCAGTGCATTGGCTTAACATTTTCCCAGAAGGTAATTCATACTCTACACTGCATTTCAACATGAATGCAAGGTAGAATGATGATCAGATGGGTGGTCTTTGTGGGTTAGGCATGGGCAGAAGGGTGGTGGATGTAGCTGTAGGAGAGAAACAAATGGTATCCTTGATTTGATGGAAGTATCTTTTATTTGTTTTTGATTAGACTGTTTTATGCACATGTCACTAGGGTTCAGTGTGGTATTTCCTCACCTGCATCCAGTGCATTATTTAAATCCAGCCTCCTTTAAATCCACCCTCTTCCCCACTACTTCCCAACTTCCAGAATCTCTGTTCTGGTCAACACTTCATGCATTGCTTGTCTTTTTATGGCTTATTTTCTCGGCATAATGTGCTCCAGGCCATCCTTGGTAACACAAAGGCCAGTGCTCATTCCTCTCTGTGGCTGACTGGTATCCCACTGTGTGTGTACCTCATTGTCTTCATCCACTTATCTGGCCGTGAGCACTCACCCTGCTTCCAGATCTAGCCTCAGTGAATAGTGCCCTGTAAACAGAGGCAGCAGGCATCCCTCTGCATGCCCATGTCATTCCTGGTCATCAGTGTCAGTGTCCTGGTTGTGATGCTCCACCATGACTTTGCCCATCCTGGAAGCTGAGGAGAGGGCATGTATCCATCACTCATCATGCCCTAAGTACTGCATGCTTGTCTACAATAACCTCATGAGAAATGTCTGAGTCCCTGAGGAAGCTGTTTGCAGCAGCTCAATTCCATCACGTTTCCCTTTTCCCCTGGAACTCGTGATTCCTCTTCAGTTTTCCCACACAAGATCTTGTGGTGCATCCTGTGCTTCAAGTGGCCCTTATCTTCTTGTAATCACAGCAGCTCAATAAGAAAGACCATAATCAAGCTGAGAGTGTTCCTGACTCCACACAAGTACACAGCAGACCTTGACCAAGCCTGTTTTCCAGATCAATGTATCCAGATACAGTTGGTCAATGGAGTAAACAGACTTGGGACAGTAAGGACACTGACATCCAGCCTTTCATTGTTATCATCCTCCTCTGTTGACAGGTTAGGGGAGAGGGCAGTGCAGATGGACACCTGATCTAGAAATGAGGTTTTTACATAAGTGAACACATTACACCTCCTCCTCCTGCACAAATGTGAACATGCCACACTGTTCTGGATCTTCCTACACTACCAGTTGTCCTGTCCAGATGACCTCATCAGTGACAGCTGAGTGCTTGGTTACTGCCTTCATGAGTTTCCGCTCCTAGTGTCCCCTCTTCCCTCTTTTTCAGGTTTTCTACCCATCCTGAGCATTTCATCAGCCTGGACTTTGTGCTAAGCCTTTTGCACTTGGTGGTCTCCCCTCTTGGTGGCCTCCTGTCCTGTGGTACTGGCTGTGTTAGTGAGCTCTTCATCAATGGAACAAAATCTTAGAAAATCAACTCAGAATTTAATCAGAATCATGATTTTGGAGGCTTTAGTCCAAAATGAATTGACCTTGTGGCTATGTACTGATGGCCAGGATGTAAGACATGAGGGATGGGAGACAGGTGCACAGCAAGCTCTTCATCTCATGGCCAGGAGCTGACAGTGGAAGAGCTGGAGACCCACAGTCCCTCTCAAGGGCTTTGCCCCAATTACCTATTATCCCCACCAACTTTCCTCTATTAAGGCTTACACTACCTCTTCATAGTGCCAGCTGAGAACTATGCCTTTAACGCCTGGGCCTTTAGACGTCACACTGCAGCACTGGTCTTGGGTCCCTTCAGGTGTGCAGCAACACTGTCCTCCAGGACAATTTGATGACCTCAGTGACATGCATCCTGATCACCCTCATGATGAATACCCTAACCCTACTGTCTAAAACGAAGGGTCATGCAGGGGTCCTGGGGAGACCCTTCAGCAAGATGGTGCCTCTCAGTGAAGTGGCCATTGCAGGACTCTGCTGAGTATCCATGTGCAGGATATTGAGTGTCTGAGAGTCTGGCCTCCTTCTTTCATCTTTGACTATTTCCGCCATTACATTTTTTTTTTACAGTTATACATGACAGTAGAAAGCATTTTGACATATAATACATAAATACAGAGTATTACTTCTCCTTCTTCTGGTTGTACATGATATAGAATCACCCAGTTGCGTAGTAATGTATCTACAGGGGGTAATGATGTCCAATTCATTCTACTATTCTTCCTATCCCCATATCCCCTACACTTTCTTCACTCCCTTCTGCATAATTCAAGGTACCTTTATTCTTCCCTATCCCCCCCTCATTGTGAATAAGCATCCACATAATTCACAAAAACTTTCAGCCATTGGTTATTGGATGAAATGGGGATTGGCATGTTTTGCTTAGCATGATATTCTCCAACTCCATCCATTTACCTGCAAGTGCCATAATTTCATTCTTCTTTTAAAGGCTGATTAATATTCCACTGGGTATATATATATACCACAGTTTCATTATCCATTTATCTGTTGAAGGGCACCTGGGTGAGTGCCATAGATTGGCTATTGTGAATTGACCCTTTTGCATATTTTAAGGCAACTCTTTCCTGAGTCTTCATTGGGGTCTTTCCTGCCCTACCTATTGACCATTGTTATCTCTTACATCACCCTCTCTACTTTTTCTCCTATCATTAATTCTTATGGCTTCATGACAGTTATATATGTCATTGGGATTCACATTGATGTAATTATATATGCATGAAATGTAATTTGCTCCAATGAGGTTCCCAACATTCTTTTTACTTTTCATTTAATCTTGTGAATTTTGTGTGAATACAACTTGGCTATTTATCAGTTTTCTATGCTAATGAATTAAATTTTACACACTTATTACATATCCTCGAAGTGAGGCTGTGTTGGCTTCTTTTGGAATGTTCCCTGGAGACGTTAAGTTGATATAAAGTTAATTAACTCAAGGACTTACTTTTTTTAAATTTGATTCACTTTCATTTCAGTTTGTATTTTTTCAGTTTTTCTCCTCATGCAAAGTATGGATTCCTTGATACTCAAGACTAGATCACATGCATGTTTGCTTCTGTGATCTGCAGTACAGTTCTTGTCAAGGTGTTTGTATCTGAAGTTTTGTTAAAATTTGGACATGGGGTGGCTGCATAGAGTTTGAACCAGAAAAGTATAAATGGGTTAGTTTAAGAAGAGGCATTGAGGTTGGAAAATAATTCAAATGAATTGACTTTGGATAATTAAATACCACTAGGAAATGAAGTCAGCATGCAAAAATATCCCCAAAGTTCCCCCATTGACTGTGGCATAATTCACAAAAGTTAATTGATGAATTGACCTAGCTTCCTATGGATGGATGAATGGAAAAAGAAAATGTGTATTAAGTGAAAACCTTGTCATCAGCAGGAATGTGGATTGGACTGTACATTCTGTAATGTGAAATAAATCAGAAGACCAATGCTGCATATTCTCTCTGCTATGTGGCGGCTAAAGAAAAGTTGAGGCAAAAGTATAATAGTGATTCCTGGAGTCTGGGAAGGAAGGGAGGTAGGGAGGGATGAAGCGATGTGGGGCAATGTTACCAAACAGTGAGGCAGCCCAGCTTGGGGACCATGGTGTGAAGGATATTGTTATACAGTTTATGAAGACCTGGAGGGTGGAGCTCAGAGGCAGCAGAGAGGAGGAAATGATATGGGCAGGGAAATGGCACTGACCATGACCTCATCTCTGCACACTGTACCATGCTTGAAATATCATGCTGGAGCCATTAAAACCTACAATGCTAACACTTTAATAAAAATTAAATGAAGTTTAAACCTGACACCCATCACTTACAAGCACTGGTGAGCCACCAGCCTGGTGTTGCCTCATGGAATGATTCCATTAGCTCCTGTATGAGGAGGAGGCGCTCCTGGTAACTAGGCAACCAGCTGAGGTCACAGGTAGGATGAGGAGGCCCTGCCCAAGGCTGTGGAAGCAGGCCCCTCTGTTAAGCTGGATGGTGAGCTACCTAAGACCACCTTTATGATAATGATCATTAACCTTCAAAGGAATCAGAAGCCTTCAGACACAAACTCCTTCTTCCTGGTGTCTCCCCCACAGAGAAGTGCTCTGTCTCTGGGTGCTGCATTCTTAGGAATGAAGCAGATACAACGTTAAGATTTCTGAAGTTTCCCTTCATAGTTTAATGTGATTTTCTATGTTCATGAAATTGAGCACTTTTTCATGTTTGTGAGTCAGTAGAATTGACTCTTCTAAATGCCTAGGTCATAAACTTAGATCATTTTCAGTGTTTTTAAAATTCTAATTGGTATGAAGCAATTTTCATATGACTGATAAGAGTTTAATGTTATGGTTAGGATTAGGGTTAGGGTTAGGGTTAGGGTTAGAGTGTGTTGAGGGGTTTGCCAGAAGGAATCAATCCCAGAAGTGGAGGCTCTGTGGCTGCCAGAGATGGGGAATGTGAGGGAGTGAGATGAGAGAATGGACTCAGGATGCTGATAGGAGGAGTGACATCAATGCTTTCTAGCTCAGTAGGGTAACTGTGGTTGACAGCTGCTGACTGTCTATTTTGTCATAGCTTTTAGGAATATTCTGATTGTTCCCAACACAAAGAAGTAAGTGAGGTGAAAAATATGCTGATTACACAACATAATTGTTGTACACTGCATGCAAAATTGCAGTATCACACTGCACCTCATCAATACCTACAACTATTGTTTGTCAAATGAACATTAAAAATATTTTGAAAAGAGATCAAAACCTAAAACATAGATTGTGCAAACAAAGCAGTCACATGAAAAAATGAGGTAGATGCTTCATCCGATTTCAAATCATATGAAAATCCAGGGCTTGGGTAAGTGTGGAGCTGCCACAGGGTGCAGTTTATCCTTCTGCTGTCTTGTGAACAGTGCCAAGGACATTTTCTTCTTCCTTTTCTGAATTGTGGGCTTCTTCTCTAAGCTCATAAATTCTGTCTGGATGTTTGATGTGCATGTTTCTAGATACTGAAGAGCTGTTCTTGCTTTTTGTCTTTTTGGATGTATATATTTTTATGAGAAGAAATGCTGAAATAAGAAGCACTGGGCTGATCACTTGGCTTGCATTCTGTGCTATTTATCCCTCAGTTGGCCTCTGCTGCATATCCACCCACCTGAATCCAGACCATCCCTCCAATGCCACTGTGAGGAGATGGGTACAGGAGGAGAGACACTCTGAGTCCTTATGGCCTCCTGAGGCTCCTCGGCTGCGTCTCTGCATGGAGATTCTGGGGGTCAGCCACGAGGGCATGTGAGGCTATGGGGCTCTGTTGTCTTGAACCAATTTATGGCCATTTTATGGCATGGCTAATTGGGTTATTTCCTTATTGCTAAGAACGATCCAGATCAAGGAATGATGGCTACTTCCCAACAGTGTGATCCCGGATTCATGGCATCTTCCCTCACTCCAGATATCCATGTGAAAAAAAAATGATGAAATGGTTTCCTCACTGGAATGTCAGAACATATCTGTGCATTTTTCAACCAGTTAATATCCATATTCCAAGTTTTTTTGTGCAAGAATTTTCTTTCAAAATGTAAATTTGGACAGATTTTATTTCAGTTTTTGATTGCAAGGCTTCAAAAGGAATGTTGGGTTTCCACCCACTTCCTGTTTGACTTTTTAAAAATATTTGTATACATGTATTTATGGGTAGAGCATGAGCAGTGCTGTGCTCTGTGTGAACTCTGCCAGTGGCTGGATGTAGCTTAGTGACAGAGGGAACACTCAGCAGGCTCAAGCCCTGGGATCAGGCCCCATCCTGACACATACCTATCAGTGAGTTAAATACAGTTCCTTAATTGGTTTTTAATTTTTTTCCTGATGAACTATTATAGTAATTTTGTTCACTTGCAAACTAGTGAGAGTAGTCCCTGTGGCAGTGGTAATTGATTCAATACCCCTAGTAGGACTCAGAGGCCAGGACTCAATGAAAGGAAGTTCCATCTCAATTCACAGGACATGTCTGTGACAAAATTAAGCAAGTGCAAGAAGCACACAGTGTCCAAGATGTACACCTTGTGTCTTGAGTTTTCAGCAGCAACAGGGAGGCCACTTCAGTCCTCAACCTTCTCTGACCTCATGGCTCATCACTCCTCCTGTTCCTCATTCCCTTGGACACTCAGGCTTCCTTTTAGACCTGAACCTGTGAACCAAGGAGCTGCCTCAGGGCCTTTGCTCTGCTGTTCCACCTGCAAGGACCACACTCCACCAGAAAACCTTGTCTCTCCCCTGCTCTCTGTACCTACTGAGGTTGCTGTTCAAATGTCACCTTGTTGACTCTCCTTTGGGCACATTCCTGTCCATGTACCTGGTCTCTGTGGTTGCAAACCCACCCAAAGTAGTTCCACCTCTACTTAACCCTAACACTACCCATAAACCTAACCCTAACCCTAACCCTTCCAAACTCATTCTATGAAGCTAATATCACCCTGATACCAAAACCAGAGAAGGACACATCAAGGAAAGAAAATTTCAGACCCATATCTCTAATGAACATAGATGCGAAAATTCTTAACAAAACTTTAGCAAATCGCATACAAAAGCATATTAAAAAGATAGTGCACCATGATCAAGTGGGTTTCATCCCAGGGATGCAAGGTTGGTTCAACATCCAGAAATCAATAAATGTAATTCACCACATCAACAGACTTAAAGTCAAGAACCACATGATTATTTCAATAGATGCAGAGAAAGCATTTGATAAAATACAGCACCCATTAATGCTCAAAACACTAGAAAAAATAGGGATAGTGGGGACATTCCTTAACATTGTAAAGGTTATCTATGCTAAACCCACAGCTAACATCATTCTAAATGGAGAAACATTGAAAGCATTCCCCCTGAGAACTGGAATAAGGCAGGGGTGCCCTCTTTCACCACTACCATTCAACACTGTTCTTGAACCTCTAGCCATAGCAATTAGACAGACCAAAGAAATTAGAGGAATATGAATAGGAAAGGAAGAGCTCAAACTATCCCTATTTGTTGATGACATGATTCTCTATTTAGAAGACCCTAAGAATTCCACCAGAAAACTTCTGGAACTCATAAATGAATTCAGTAGAGAAGCAGGATATAAAATTAATGCTCCTAAATCTAATGCATTTTTATTCATAAGTGATGCATCCTCTGAGAGAGAAATTACAAAAACTACCCAATTCACAATAACCTCAAATAAAGTAAAATACTTGGGAGTCAATCTAACAAAAGATGTGAAAGACCTCTATAATGAGAACTACAGAACACTAAAGAAAGAAGTTAAAGAGAATCTGAGAAGATGGAAAGATCTCCCATGTTCTTGAATAGGCAGAATTAATATTGCCAAAATGGCCATACTTCCAAGAGCACTCTAAATTTCAATGCAATTTTAATTAAAATCCCAATGATGGACCTCATAGAAATAGAGCAAGCAAGCATGAAATTCCTTTGGAGGAATAAGAGACCCAGAATAACTAAAGCAATCCTTATCAAGAAAAGCAAAGCAGGGGGTATCACAATACCAGGCATTCAACAATACTACAGAGCAATAGTAACGAAAACAGCATGGTATTGGCATCAAGGTATATCAATTGTACAGAATAGAGGACACGGAGACAAACCCACATAAATACAGGTATCTCATACTTAACAAAGGAGGCAAAAACATGCAATGGAGAAAAGACAGCCTCTTCAACAAATGGTGCTGGGATAACTGGAAATCCCTATGCAGCAAAATGAAACTAAACCCATACCTCTCACATTGTATGAAACTCAACTCAAAATGGATCAAGGTCCCAAGAATTAGACCAAAACCCTGCACATAATAGAAGAGAAAATAGGTCCAAATCTTCTCAGACTTTCTTTAGATTCTTTCTTTAGTGTTCTGTAGTTCTCATTGTAGAGGTCTGTCACCTATTTTGTCAGATTGATTCAAAATCTGTACCTGGGCACAGTATGCAGACTGTCCCCAAGGGGTCATGGTTCTACATGTTACTTATTTGACCTTACAGTAGTGTAAGGAGATGAGCATTCTGAATAAACTGTATTTGAATTTCAAATTGAGGTCCTTTCCCAGGCCAGTGAGATACTATAAGATAGTCTCCTGATGCTGAGAACAGACAGCAAGCTCCCTGTCAGGCCCAGAATCGCAAGGGTTTGCAAGGGCTCAGGACTGCACAGAGACTCTAGTAACTGTGTCCCTAAGCTGGGATGATCTGTAGGTTAGGGGTAGTCACGATGTTTTCAATTTATGATATTTTCTACTTATAATAGGTTACCAGGACTTAATAATATAAGTCATGGATTAATGAATTGTGAAAGCTCTTCTGTATTCCTAATGGAAATACATCTTCCAGGGTCCAGAACTTTGGATAATAGATGGAAGTAAAAAGAGAATTGACTTCAACTGAAGGCAATTTTTTGGAGACAACTAAATGAAGAGCAAATGCAGAAACAGTGGGTGGAGGGAGCCCTTCTGTCCTGATGTTTCAGTGACAATGTGTCACTGCTGCTTCTATGCTTAGCATATAATTTTAATGGACACATCACACTGGCACATATTTCTGGGTGCAGTAGGACAACTGGGCTCATGTGTCCAATGTGTAGGGATGAAATGAGGGTGATTGGCACTTTCATCTCCTAAGCATTTGTCAATACTGTTTGCTGGGAAGCTTTAGACCCTTCTTTTCTAGCTTTTTTGAAATACAGATTGGTGTAGAATATAGTTACACTACCATGTAATAATAAAACAAGCAGAAGGAATTCCTCCTGTCTAACTGTGTTTTGGTACCTGTCATCTAATCTGTGCCTGTCCTGTGCCCTATCCCCCCAGGATCCAGTGACCATTAAACAACCCTTTTCTTCCAGGAGACCCATTCTCTTTAGCCTCCACACATGGTTGAGGACGTGAGACATTTGATTTCTGTGCCTGTCATATTTCTCTTAATGTCCTCCAGTTCTGTCCATGATCCTGTAAATGACAAGGTTTCTGTCTTATTTTTTTAAATGATAGTTGTACTCCATTTGTATACATTGAATGAAAAATTTAAAAAAAGACTTAATTCTTTCTAAGACTGAATAATATTCCCTGTCTACATATACCACATTCTCTTCATTCATCCATGGATGGGCACCTAATTTGATTCTATAGCTTACTGATCATGCACAGTTCCACAATGTAAAGGAATACAGAGATCTCTTCACTCTCTGATTTAGTTTCTTGTGGATAGGCACCTAGCAATCTTTAACACTACGGAACACTGACTTTTAACAATCTCTGGCTTCCTACCAAACAAAATAAATTAAAATTTTATTATACATAATGTATACTACACACTACTATAATATATATAATATATACTAATGTAGAATATATAATAATATATAATAATATATGATATATACATTATAATATATATTATGATATATAGTATATATCATTATATAATTAAATAATATCATATCATTATATAATCATTATATATAATTATTATAATTATATATTATATATAATTATATAATATATATCATTATTATATCATTATATAATTTTATAATATTATCATTATATAATATGTATCATATAATTATAAATTTTAATTATATTACATATAAATATATATTATATATTATTATATAATCATATATTGTTATATATATATTATATATTATATATAAATATATATTATATATTATATATAAATTATATATATATTTTATATCATTTTATATTATAATGAATATATCTATATATATCATATATATGATATATATATCATATATTATTATATATAATATATTTATGTATATAACATACATGTATGTATGTATAACATATGCATAAATATATATTATATATTATATACACACATGTATATTATTTATATAGTAATATATGATGTATAATATATAATATATATTTAATTTTATTACCACATTTTACAACCTAAAAATTTGAGACTCAGAGCATTTTTCTATTATTGTATATGAGAACAACAAAATTAGTAGGCTGGAATTTTGGTGACCCAGTATGTTACTCTCAGCCCTGTGATCATAAGGGCTACTCTTGCTGCCTCTTTATTTAATACATTTTTAGTTGATTTTAAGATCAACTCCAAAGGAAACAATTATGTTCAGGTGTAATGGAAATGAGAAACTTCTTTATCTTAAAAGATGAACTTTTAACTGACACATAATAATATTATATATCAATGAGATTCTATGTGATATTTTGAAACATGTATGTATTATGTTACCCACATTGGGGTAGCTCTCATTTCCAACTTCTTACATGTGTATCATTTCTAGAGTCTTTGACATCTTCATTCAGATGTCCCCATGGTTTCTGGTCTTGACTGAACCACCCTAATCCACTCTTTTCTTTTGGACTCCTTTCCTTATGTTTTAAAGCATCTGCCTTCTTCTGAAGTGCTGTACGATGTAAATTTTTTCTTTCTTTCTTTCTACATCATACGTTTTAGGGATGCTTATTTTCTTCTGCATTGCTTACACATTGTCTAGATGGCCCCAGAGACAAGTTTTATATTGAATTTTATTCTTCAAATGCATAAAGAAATTTGTAACTCTGGAATACATGATCACTTGGGAAAGACTGAGAATGGGAAAGGAATTCCTGATCATAGTCATCGGGGTGATCCCTGAGAGTGGACCTGATTCATATTATATGAAACATAAATATAAATACTTGACTATAACATAAATGAGAGCATTTCTGAAACACTAGTAAAACCTGTCTGTTTTTTCTGTTTCAAAATGTCTTTCTCTCTCAGTAGTAAGATGAACCACGTGGAAATGTTCTGATATTTCAGAATTTCTACTTCTGGGATTCTCAGAGGAACCTGGGTTGCAGCCCTTCCTCTTTGACCTTTTCCTATCCATGTATCTGATCATCACACTTGGAAACCTGCTCATCATTCTGGCCATCACCTTGGACTCCCAACTGCATGCACCCATGTACTTCTTCCTTGCCAACCTGTCTTTTTCTGACATCTGTCTCACCTCCACCACTGTCCCAAAGCTGCTGGTGAACATGCAGGCACAGAGTAAGGTCATAACCTTTGAAGGCCGCATCATGCAGCTGCACTTTTTCATAGTCTTTGCAAGTTTGGAAAATTTTCTTCTGGCTGTGATTGCCTTTGACTGCTTTGTGGCCATCTGTCACCCCCTGCACTACACAGTCATCATGAACCCCCCATGCTGTGAGTTGATGGTTGTGGGGTCCTGGATCCTGAGTCTCCTGCATGTCCTATTACAAACCTTAATGGTGTTGTGCCTGTCCTTCTGCACATGCTTGGAAATCCCACATTTTTTCTGTGTACTTAAGCAGGTGGTCCAACTTGACTGTTCTGACACTTTTCCTAATGACATGTTGATGTATTTTACATCTGGGTTGCTGGGAGGAGGCCCCCTTGCTAGCATCCTTTACTTCTACTCCAAGATAGTGTCCTCCATCTGTGCAATCTCATCAGCTCAGGGCAAGTACAAAGCCTTCTACACCTGTGCCTCTCACCTCTCTGTGGCCTCCTTGTTCTACTTTTCAATCCTTGGTGTGTCCTTCAGTACTGCAGCAACCCATGATTCACATTCAAGTGCAACAGCCTCAGTGATATACAGTGTGGTCACCCCCATGCTGAACCCCTACATCTACAGTGTGAGGAATAAGGACATCAAGAGTGCTCTGAAAAGATACCTGTGAGGGAAACCACAATGGTCATTTTCCCAGCAGTCTCCCTGATTGCTGGGCTCTCATCTTCAAGGCTAGTAATTGCAGTTCCATGGTCAGGTCTTAAAAACACAACTGAGTGCTCCTAGAGTTTCATCTTCTTTGTCTTCAATGGCTTTATATAATTTGAATAACTCCCTTTATTAAGAGATCTACTTTTTCTGATATCAAATGGACTTTTTCCCTTTGTGCCATTTTCCTATTTTATGAAAGTTATAACCCTTTTGGAAATATTTTGAGATTCCCACTGTTTGACATGATGATTAGTTGTATGAACTTGGCGAAAGCTGCACTAGGCAGCTGAGGTCACCTGAATAACTTTATAGTAGGAGACAATGTGATTGGCAGGTTTTGACCTTTGTGTTCTTGATTCCTTGCTCGATCTCTGAACACTCCCTCTGGTAGCATAGAACTTAGCTGGCTACTATGTTTCCCAGATGTGCCCATTGACTCTCCTCATTATGGTCTTGGTTCTTCCTCAGCATGGTCCATGGTGCATCTTATTTACCCTGCATAGGGTAGTAAGGCAAAAATGATGTATCCAACACATGTATTAAGTGTAAGGGACACAAAGACGAGCTTTTACATCTTGGTTGACTTACAGTCTTACAGGACCTAATAGAGTGTGGAGTACATTGTTCAACTATACTTTGAATAACTCCAGAAGTTTTGCTTTTGATGAGGTACATTGTTTTCCAGAACTGGACCTGGTGTATGAGAACCAGCCCCAATCTCCTGGAAAACTTAAGAAACAGGCAGACAGACCTAGAGTGCAGAGTGCAGTTTCTTGTGGACTTACTGACAGAAGCATCATCCTGGGCCATGGTGAGACCAATTGGGTCCCTGCAGTTTGGTTCTAAAGGAGGAGCATATGTATGGTTAGACAATTACCTTATCTGAGTTGGAATGCACCTGGTTTATTATAAGCAAATATCAGAGTCAGGCACATTCCTGGAGCACACACTGTTCTGTTGGTTTGGTCTGGTAGAGTTTGCTGGAAAGACTGCAGGAAACACTGATGTGGGTTACTCTGGGCAGTCATGGTGGTTAGGACTCCAAATGACTGCAGCTGTGTCAAGCTGAGTCCATACACACATCTGCTCACTGAAGTGAGGAAGCTTTGTGTTCACTCCATGGGACTGAAAGACATGGTGTGACTTTGTATATTGTCTCATATTATCATTTCTGCTTAAAACATTCCAGTGCTGCCAACAAATAAGACTCTTTCCATTGCCATTAGCAAACCATCTCTCCCTTTAGACATCCTGACACATTAGCATGCAAGTGAGTGAAGGGCAGGAGCATCACTATCATCAATTTCTCTTCTATGTTCTAAATCCTCATGAGATAAGAGTGTGTGTGTTGGTGTCCTCAGGGAGAAATTTAATGAAAAAGCCATCCATTGTAAAAGGATGCAATCATCATGGTGTGTTCAGAGTCTTAAAAAAATCATCTGGAGAGGTCTTTGCATGTTGGAAGAAGACCAGAGCCAGGACTGCAGCATACTCATTAGAGTTGTCAACATGAGATCAACTCCACCCCACCCTCCCCACTCCACAAAATAGAGGGAAAAGAGTCACACAGAGAAGTGATAAATTTTATGTTCATGTGTATACAAATATGCAGTGAATCCCACCGTTCTGTATGATTAACATGCATGAATAAAAAACATTGTATAATGTCACAAAAATGTAATGAAACTCAAAAGGAAAGTGAGACACAGACCTGCTTGTGTGCTATTGGATTGTTTAAAATACAGTTATTCAAATAAATATAGAATAAGCACAGGAAACATGGGTCTTAGCTTTTCTCATATAAAAAATGACCAATTTGTGCTATTTATAATTAAATCATTCTAAATTCTTTACTTATTCCCAGTATTTCTTTCTCTTTAATGTTCAATCTGCAAAAGTCCTGATATTATCAAACTGATACTGTCATTTTTGTCTTTTTCATGGATCTACTTTCCTTATTTTATTCCTCCTGGTGGTCACCAAGGAGCTGTGACCTAGTTGAAATGCTCCCAGAAAGAAAGGAACTTTCACTCTTTACAGCCTCTTGGGGAATGACTGAGCTTATTAGATCTTCCTAGATATTCCAATTAGATCTGATTAATTCCTTTCTCTGTTTATTGATGAGATTTTTAAAATCATTTCCTTTAATCTCAGTGAAGAAAATGGCCACAGCAATGGACCCCAAGCTGTCACGTGTGAGAGAGACTTGTGAGCTAGCATTTCTGGGTTCCACACATGCAATCATTTTTCTTCATGATTCTTTAAGGGAAAGACAGTCTGATGTTGACAGCTTGCCTTGTTTACATGCCTTCTCTAGTAGTGTGGCTGGAGGTACAAAATGAGACTATGATGGCCACAACATGGCCCCAGGAGGCTACCTTGTATGTAGGGTGTGTGTGTGTGTGTGTGTGTGTGTGAGTGAGTGTGTGTGTTTCACTGTAGGTGTGCAAAACAGATTTCAGAGAAAGGGGGCTCAATATACCCTGAAAGGCAATTTATACCACCCAGGCCAGAACTCAAGACAGCTCATGGAGATAGCAAGGAATGGGTTTCACTTCAAAGACACCTTTGTATCCAATTGAATAAGGTGTGGGTGCAACACCTGGCCTGATTGACTCCTGGGTTCCTCACCACACATCAAGTCAGCCTGGATCTTCAGCCCTTGCTGTCACCATCTCCCATCACCCTCCCTCTTACTCACCCCAATCACCACACTGGCTGCCTTTTGGGAGACAGTCATTGTAATTGATGTCACTTTTATAATTATTATTATTTAAAGTGCAGAGTTTGCAACAGCATCCACTAAGTTGTACATCCTGTGGCTTTGAAAATGCATAATGGCATTTATCCATAGTCTCTTATTAAATCCTGTGACTATCCTAAAAATCTTCTCACATCCACCCAGTCATATCCCATGCATCCCCCCAGTCTAGACAACTCTGTTTTATGTTTGTTTGTTTGTTAGTTGATTTTGCCATCTGCACAGGACTCTGTGATCTTGAATGTCATAGAGTCAGGGTTTTTGATCCTGTTTGTTTTGGTGGTCTTGGAGATCAAACCCAAGGCCTCCTCTGTGCTAAGCTCTACCCCTGAGCAACACCCCCAACTTGGGTCACACAGGTGGAGTCTCCAGCATGCAGCCCATTGACATTGGCTTTGTCACTTAGTAGTGAGAACTTTTAAGGCTCCTGGATGTCTTTTTGAGACCTGAAAGCTCTCTCTTTTCCATTGCTCAATAATGAATTTTCCATTGCATGGAGAGACCATAGTTTGGTTTACCTACTAAAGGATATCTTGGTTGTTCCAAGTTTTGGCAAATATACATAAACCACCATAAATATTTATGTATAAATGGGTGTTTTGTGGTTTGTGTTTTTTATTTTTTGTCTGTGTGGACATAACTTTTCAACTGATTTGGGTAACAGCCAAGCAGTGCAACTGCTGGATCATATAGTAAGTATGCTTAGTGCTGTAAGAAATTACCACACTGTGCTCTGAATTGGTCATGACAGTTTGCATTCCCATCATCAAAGAACAGAGGTTCCTATTGTTCTCAATCATTGCCAACACTTATTGTTTCCATTGATTTGAATTCTAACTATACTAACAGGTGTGTCATGGAATCTCATTATTTTATTTCGCAATTCTCTAAGGACAGATGGCATGAGAATGTCCTCATGTAATTTCTGCCATTTGAATGTCTTCTATGGTGATGTCTCCACCCAGATCTTTTGTCAGTTTTTCCAATTAGTGCCTTTTAAGTGTTATTGATAAATTTTTAATTTTGGTTCATTGTGCACAAATGGAGTAAATCTATCATTTTTCTGGCTGTATACAAAGTGGAATCATATAATTTGCATATTCATACATATACATAGGCTAATGATGTTTGTCCCATTCTATTATCTTTCCTTTCCCACCCCCTCCCCATGCCTCTTTTTCCTCTATAAATCCATCCATTTATTGATACCTTTTGCGCAGATTATCTACCATATGTGACCCGAATTTCATGTTTTTTAACCATGTATTTCTCAGAGAAATTCTTGGCCTTACTGTTCTGATTCACTAGTCCTTCCTTCAGAACACTGAGCTTTTTGCATTTTACCTAAAATGCCTTTTGCCAAATCAGCTGGACTATTTTTTGTGATCTTTTGTGATTTCTACCATTTTGCATTTGACATTGACACTTGCAGACAATTTTCAATATATTCTTGCTTTGGGGATAAATTCTGTGTCTAGATTCTTTTTCATGTATGTGATATCGAGCTGCCCTAGAACCATTTCTTGGATGACTATCCTATCTCCATTGCATTGCCTCACCTCCTCTGTCAAATCCCTTAATGACATCTGTGTGGGTCCTTTTTTGCTTTATATTCTCTCCCATTGTCTGATTGTCTTGTTTTCTGCTGATGTAATACTGTTGTGATTACTGTCTATTTACTATAGTCCTGGAGACCACAAGTGTCAGTCCAACTTGACTGATCTTTGAAAAAGCTATCCTGAGTCTTTTGCTTTTCCAAATAAACCATAGAACCAGCTCATAAATATACATGAGATACAGTCAATGTGGGATTTTGATTGGGATTGCGAAGAGTCCGCAATTTGGTAAGGACTTACAGGTTGCCAATATTGAGTGTTCCATCCACAAATGTAGGAGAGCTTTCCATTAGAGGTTTTAATCTCTCTCTAGAATTTTGCACCTTCTCTCAAATGTACCCTGTACATATTTAGTTATGCTTATACTAAAGTGTTTTTGAATGTTGACCTAACTTCATATCCCTAGAACTAATCTAAATTGGTCATGGAATGAAATTGTTTACGTACAAGGTTGGATATGATTACTTATTATTTTCTTTCACATTTCTGCACATGTGTTCATGGTAAATACTGTTTGGTATATTTTCTCCCTTATATGTTTTTTTTTTCTTTTAAATATCATAGTGTGGTTTTGGTATCAGAGTAATTCTGACCTCAGAAAATTAATTAGGGGTGGTGCCTCTGCTTCCGATTTCTGTAATGAATGAGGTATTTTCCGTGAAATGTTTGGTAGAATTCACCTGTAAACCCATCTATCCCTGCTGCTTTCTCAGGAAAGCAGGTGAATGGAAGGTGAATATTTCTGATTCATTTCCTTAATAGATATGGGGCCATTTGGGTGACCTACTTCTAATTTTGTGAGATTTCATAATGTGTGTTTTAAAGAATTGGTCGGCAACTTCTTGTTATCTGGTCTATGTTCTATGCAAGTGTTCTCAGCTCTCCCATGCCAGGTGAGATAGGAAGTCAAAGAGGGATGGAGATGACTGATTTTTCTTCCCCCAATTTGGTCAAGGTTCCAGTAAATGTGTTGCATAGAATTTTGGCATTTGTTTAGGAGAATAGTTGCTGTATTTGTGAAGGCTTTCTTTCTGTTAAATTTTTAATTGTACTTGGTTTTGGAGTACATTGTGATCATTCCATACATTTGTAAAATGTGTACTGACATACTCAGGAGAATTGGCAATTTCAGTTTCCCTAGGCATTAACCATTTCTTTATGTTGAGAGTGTTCCAACTCCTCTCTTCTAGTTTTTTTTTAAATAAATAATGAACTATTATAAACTATCATCACCTTACTTGCTGTAGAAGACTAGAACATTCTCCTATGTGACCCATTTTTCAACTTCCTTTTGTCCTCCTTCCCCCTTTTTTTGTCTGCCAAACTCAGGTTCGAGTGATGGGTGATGGGGATTAGAAATATAATACACACATGCAGATTTTGCAGATAAAGCTGGGATCAGGTGGAGGGCTGCTCTCTGATGGAGAAACAGATCTAAAGAGTCATGCCAGCAATCTTTATTTTCATATGTTCCATCATCCATTTTAAGATATGCAAGCATTATTCTTTATACTCAGGAAAGTTACAGAACTAGAAATATCTATGCAGCTCTTCCACAGTTACAATTCACAGTTGCAATGTGTAATGTTAGGAGTTTTGTGCAGTGCTCAAGAAGGTCCATTGTTTAAAGTTTCTGTTAGGCTGGAGACTCAGGAGTAGCAGAGCTGGAGAAACATTGCGGTTGTCTAGCATGGGAATTCCTCTATCCCCCAGTGGGCACTATGTGCCTGAGATCAAGGTTGGAGCAGATAAGACTCTTGCACAGAGCCTTCTCATGTAGGGCTTTGCCATAACAGCAAAGCATCCTGTGCTCTTGCATGTATACATTCCCAGGCACCAGGAGCCCCATAGCCATGAGGTCACCAGAGATCCCCAATCTCAGTCACTGTTCTCCACACCTGTCAACTTCCCAAGGTCTCTCTGCTTCCACACTCTGCTTCTATGACAACAATGATCTACCCAACCCTGCCCCGAACATGAGAAGTTAGTGGTTCTTGGACACACAGCCCATGAAGACATTGAACCTCACCTAAGGGTTGGGCTCTTGGAATTTCTCTTTCTCACAGTGATCAACACTGTTGACAGCAATCTGTCAATATCACCACTCAAGTGTGTATGGTTCTCCACAGTCTCTGCTCCCAACCAAGGCAAAGAATATAACTTTCTCCATACAACCATGTGATCTTTTCCCAACACTTTATTATTGAAAATTTCACTAAGTTGAAAGAATTGTGCCTAGAGCAGCCTGACTAAATCACCATGCATCTTCAAGTTACGTTCTGATGTTTTCTCCCTCATACATGTCTCCCACTCTACCCATCACTCCTTCCCCCATTCATCCCCCAACCCCATCGCCCATCTGTCCATCCATCATTCCAACCATCCATCCATCATGGGAGTTTCTTTCTCCCTAGGCTGCCATGCTGGTTCTCCACCCAGGGCCACTTTGACTCACCAGGAAATTTATTTCTAACTTTGTAGCTCAGTTCCAGGGTTGCCTTCTCCTTGTCACTTTCCCTGTCACTCAGAGATCACTTATCACCTTACTCAGTCCCATCACTTGGTCCTGCATATGATTTAATAATGGTGCAAATAATACTGTATTAAACTAAACAGAAATTGTCAAATATTTTCTGTTGCAACACAAAAAATAACTTCAGGAAAGCAGGAAGTTGGCCAAAGGAAGAAATTGATGAGAATCAGAGAAAGCAGAATATTAATGAAGACAGAGGAGGAAACTGCAGGAAGTAAATGGAAAGAGGCAGGTTCTCCTTCCACCCTGACAAGAGAGTCACCTTTTCTGGCTTTGTAACTTTGAGCTTGGACATCAGAATCACTTTCTCATCATGATACCATGTGTATCCTTTCTCTCCAAACAATATTTTAGGCATGCTTTATCTCTTTTTTCCTCAGATTGTAGATGAGGGGCCTCATAAAGTGGGTGATGAGAGTAGCCTCATGAAGGCTGCTGCACTTCAGGATGAGCTGTGGAGAGATCTAGAACCAAGAGACCCTTGGACTCACACAGTGAAACTGAACTGTGAGACAAGACATAAACAAAGCGCATTAACTTCTGCCCAGTTGTATAAATTCCACTTATGAGAAAACAGTGTTAGAGTAAGAAAAACTGTGACACAGCTGCACACACACATTTACTGCCCTGCTTACAATAACTGACAGAGAAATCAACCAAGGCGTCCACTGTTGGACAAGTAGAAAAACACATATGGTACAAGCACATAGTGGAATATTATTCAGTCAAGGAAAAGACAGAGTCCTGTCACTCAGCACAATTTGGGTGGAACTGGAGGACATCATGTTAACTAGACTCACAGGCAAAGAAAGGAAGTTACTCTCTATGATGACCCTCACAGGTATCTCCTCAGAGCACGCTTGATGTCCTTATTCCTCAGACTGTAGATGAAGGGGTTCAGCATGGGGGTGACCACAGTGTACATTGTGGAGGTTGCTGCAGTACAGCGTGAGTTTTGGGTTACAGCAGAACGAAGGTACACACATAGGCTTGTGCCATAAAATAAGGAGACCACTGACAGCTGAGAGGCACAGGTGGAGAAGGATTTGTACTTGCCCTGAGCTGTTGAGATTGCTCGGAAGGAGGACACTATATTGGAGTAGGTGTAAAGGACACCAGTAAGGGGACAGCAACCCAGTAGTAATGATACAAAATACAACACCACCTCATTGAGAAAGATGTCAGAACAAGCAAGGTGGACCGCCTGACTGATTTCACAGGAAAAGTGTGGGATTTCCAGGTCTGTGCAGAAGGAGAGCTAGGACGCCATTAAGCTTTGTAATAGAGAATTCAGAAAACTCAGGATCCAGCACATCAGAACCAGCAGTACACAGAGCTGGGGATTCATGATGGCCATGTAGTGCAGGGGGTGGCAGATGGCCACAAACCTGTCATAGGCCATCACAGTCAGGAGGAAGATGTCCAGCCCTATGAAGAATACGAAAAAGCACATCTGGGTGATGCAGCCTCCATAGTTAATGGCCTTGCTCTGTCTGGATGTTCACCAGCATCTTTGGGATGGTGGTGGAGCTGAAGCAGATGTCCACAAAGGGCAGGTTGGAGAGGAAGAAGTACATGGGTGTGTGCAGGTGGGAGTCTGAGATGGTGGCCAGGATGATGAAGAGGTTCCCCAGCACAGTGACCAGGTACATGGAGAGGAAGAGCCCAAAAATGAGGGGCTGCAGTTCTGGGTCCTCTGAAAATCCCAGTAGAAGGAATTCTGAAATCTGTGTGCTATTCCTTGGTTTCACGTGGTTGCTGTGACTATGAGAGTGAGGGAGTGGCTGGATAGAGAGGGAGGAGATGCATTACTAACCTTTTATTTCTATTTTTCTCTAATTTCTATTTCATAGTAAAGACATCACTTTTATATTTCATCTGAATCTTGTCCCCTTTGAAGGCGTCACCTTACGCATTAGTGAGAAATTCCTTCCCATTTCTCAGCATGTCTTCAAGACATCATATATTCTGCAATTATACTGAGAAATTCCTAATGCATTTGAAGAACAAAAATTTAATATTCAGCATGTTCTAGGAATATTATAGAGAATTTTTGGACAGTGTCCAACTCCACAGCATCCCAGCTGAGCAGTGCAGCAGCTGTGGAGTCACAGGGTGTGGGCGTTCACCCAGGGATGACGTGGCTGACCTGGACTGCAGCTCCCTGTTTCTGGGGGCCCAACATCATGAGAGGGTACTGTATTACATACCATAATCCTGGAAAAGATCAAAATTGATAATTCCAAGTAGTTTTTTGTACTGCAAATCATTTTTACATGTTCATAAAGTTAAACCCAAATGATTAGTTTGATCCTCATAATTTGGGTCTTATCTGTATACTATTTCCAGGTCTGCTTGCTTTGAAACCATTCACACACACACACACACACACACACACACAGCACATGTGTTAACACCACACCTTTCTTACCCCAACCACACTATTCAAAGGAAAGGATACAAGGCAAGTTTTCAATTTCAGATTAACTTTCCCTAAAGAGTGAAGCAACAGTACTCAGGAAATCCAGTCTGTCAATCTCCTGTCACAGTAAAACTTGGAGATCCATTTCTGTATGGTCATTATCTGCCCTGTGTTTAAAGAAACAAAAAATATGCTTAATAAAAAGGAGGGGGTGATAAGAGGACCTGAGGGGAGAAGAATCTAAGAGGCAGAGGTACACAGGAGACTGGATGGAAGGAGAGTCTTCCTTGATTCCATCCCCTCAGTGGCCATCACAATAATAAGGGATCAAAACAAAGAAAGGTCATCTTTACAGTGTGTAGAAACATGCATACCAACATTCAAGTATGAAAAGTGAATGTTGTAAGCCAACAATCCACAGAAAAAGGTTTATGAAATACAACAAAGCGATCTCACCACTGTTCCAGGAAAGTGGGAGTATCAACAGTAATTGTGTGTAATATGAGGTACAGAGTGATCATTTACTGCATGTAAGCAATTGGGGATACTTAGTGCCCTAGCATCTCCATCTCCCTCAATATTGATAACTCCTGCATGTGGGAAACAATCAGAATCTTCTCTACCAGCTATTTCAAATCTACAAGCAGCAGCTGTGACCATGGTTACCCTGCTGAACTAGAGAGCACTAGGGTCATTCCTGCTCTGAGCTCCACCCTGTGTCCCTGGCCATCCTCTCAGGTCCTTGCTCATCATCCCCATCTCTGGTAGCCACAGCTCCTCCACTTCAAGGACTGATCTCTCTTGTGGAACAGGTGTTAAATTGCCACCTTTCCTTTAAGCATCATAAATGTATGAATGAATGAAATAAGAAGGCAAGCAGACCTTCCAGCAGCCCTATAACAACAATCTCTCAGGTCAGGCACTTCTGGTTTGGCTCTGGGATGACTTTAGCACCTAGTGCTCTTGGTGGCCATTCTCTGAACCTCTCCTGCAGGGCCTCCTGGCTCTCACACTGACCTGGATGAGCACTCTGAGAGAAAGGAAACCACAACATCCTGTTCAGTCCAAGGTGGAGCATTCTGAGGGACAGCAGCAGAGAAGACATATAGAGTTCCCCAGACTTCTCATTAGGTGCATCCTCATTATGGTAACGCTGGACACAGGATTAATTCCCTTGCTGGACAGTGCTCTGCACCAAGGGTGTTTCTCTTTCCAGCAGATTCTCTATTCCCCAGAGACACAGTATAAAGTCAGGAGAATGCATCCTTTTACTATGTCTCACACCCTCGTCTCTCATCCAGAGATTTACCCTCATGACACCTGAGCTGAAGATCTCTCCCAGGTCTGACTCAAGGAACCTACCTTGACTAGGTCCCTTGGATCTCCAAATCCTGAAAAGTGTTGGGGTCACAGCCCCTGGCACCTCCAGGACATTTCTATCCACCTCTTCAACCATGCTTATAAACTGTGGGTCCCACATTCATGGTTTTAAGACACTGTCCCCAGAACAACTAGAAGATTAATTAAGCAAATATTCAGATTTGTCATTTAGTTTTCATTGATAAAGACATTGGTAATTATTATAGATAATATTTAGGTCTTTCATGGCAGCAGCTTTGAGATTAGTACTTAAAATAATCTCATTTATTTTTCACATAAGGCCTTTCAAGATGGGTACAGTATCACCCCCCTGTCACCCCAGCTTCTGAGGAGGCTGTGGTGAGAGAATCACTTGAACTGGTTCTGGGCCAGCCCAGGCACAATGGCAATGCTCAGGTCATGCAATTTAGGGAGCCATGTTCACCAAGTGCCCTGCATCTATAAAGCATGGACTTTGTTCAACCTCTCTGATATCTTCAGAAAACTCTCCTCCTCTCTGCTCACTGGGGAGTCAGTGGAGGCCAGAGATGTTACTCACACCTTATTTTGATTTATTATTTCTGCCTTATGTTTCATTGTTTTTGGCCCAAACCTGGTGCAGGTTGGTGGGATTCAGAGTGACCTGCACACCATGCCTGCAGGGGGAACTGGCCATGTCCATCTCCATTCCTCCCTCCCTCTCTCCCACAGCATCTGTCAGTGTCCCCAGCGATGACTCCACTCTAGCTTCTCTGTGTTTGGTTTTCTGTATGGGAGAGGGAGGGGCGATATCAGGCTTCCTGTTTCTACCTCATTCTGATCAGACCTATGTTCTCTGATTCCATCCATTTTGCTGTCAGTGACAGGATTTTATCCTTATTTATGTCTGATGCTCCCTTGGGTGTATGTGGCGTATTTTATATGTGCCAGATGCACAGGTGACTTTATATTCAAACACCTGTCTAGGATTTAAAAAATACACACCAGGCAGTGTTCTACATCATTAAAATTCATTTCTCCAGTGTAACTAAAGCTTTGCACCCTTAGACCAACAGCTTCTTCTTCGCAATGCCCCCTTCACACCCTCGGTAACACCTTTCTGCTCTTTTCCCTATGAGGTCAATTGTTTAGCTTCCACACAGGGGACATCAAGCAGTGTGTGTCTCTCTGTGCCTGCCTTATTTCTCTGCACAGTGTCCTCCAGCTCATTTCATGTTCTTATAAATTATGGCAATTTCTCCTTTCTTAAGATTCTGTTTAAATACCCCTTATTCCTTTGTAGGGCATTAATATTATACATGGTAGTGGGATTCAATATGCCATATTCAGACATGCAGGTCACAGGATTGGATCTTTCCCTTCCCAATACTTTCTTTTCCCCTTGCTATCCCTTCCCTTGATCTCCTTTTCAACTCTTCTGATCCCTCTCATACTATGATTAATATTGTACTATTATTTTAACTAGTGCATATATATCAAACCAAATATCTGTG
>JAJEJO010051182.1:21841-32291 GCA_020662805.1 Glaucomys volans | reverse complement strand
TGTAACAAGTACAATTCTATATACATAAGGATTCAAAAGTTGCAACTGTGTTTTAATTAAAGTGCTATAAATAACATAAAATATTTCATCTTATTAAAATGGAGTAATTTATCTAAATTCAGAAATTTCATACGAGTTGTTTCAGAATGTGAACAAAAGGAGTCAACAGATAGGAAGAGGAAAATAGAAGGCTCTAAGTGTGGAAACATAGTCAATAAAGAAAAAAATGTTTCCAGGTAAAAAAGTCTTTGTGATAAAGTACAGGAAGATCTAAATAAGTGCTAAGAAAGTCTGTGTGAAAGTAAAGGACAAATTTCAACAAATTTGTGTGTAACTAAATTGGTTGTATGTATATAAGACAATAAATTAAAAACTAAGTTTTTTCCATAAGGTCAAATATTAATGTGCTCATATAAACAAGAGTTTAATCTACATGTTAAAATATCAAAGATTTCTTTAAAAACACTAATTTATTCTTAACATTATGCCTGTTAAATTTTATTCTTTAAAATAATTAGTCTTGATAATTGAAATTTATACAATTAATGTCAAACAACAACTGTCTTTTCATGGTTATACAGGACTTGAGAGCAATTAATGTCACCATGGAAAGTATGGGTGCCCTACAACCTGGGCTTCCCTCTCCAGTCGCAATCCCTAAAGGGTCTCATATTGTAGTAATTGACTTATAAGATTGTTTCTTATCTATGACTTTGGCACAACAGGATTGTAAAGGTTTGCTTTTAGCCTACCTTCTCCAAATGTCAATGTCCTTACCAAAGATATCAGTGGAAAGTTTTACCTCAAGGCATGAAAAATAGCCCTACTTTATGTCAAAAATTTGTTGACCAGGTCATAAAACCTATAAGGAAAAAATATCTTAGACTATATGTAATTCATTATATGGATGATATTATTTTGGCTCATTCTCCCCCAAATACTTTACAAACTATACTTAAAATATTAATAGAACATATGGCATCATGGGGGCTTTTAGTGGCACCTGGAAAAATTCAATTACATCCTCCTTATAACTATCTAGGATGTATTATTTATACCCAAAAAATTACTACTCAAAATTTACAAATAAAAAATGATGTTGTGTACTTTAAATTAGTTTCAAAAAATATTAGGAGATATAAATTGGACAAGACCATATTTAAAAATTACTACTGCTAATTTAAAACCTTTATTTAATATATTAAAAGGAGAGGCTAATCCAGCGTCTCCCAGGCAGTTAATGTAAACTGGTAAACAGGCACTAATTAAAGTAGAACAAGTTATTCAAACTCATCAATTACAACAAATTGATTATAATCAGCCTCGGTCACTTATTGTATTAAAAACTTCTTCTACACCTTCAGGCTGCCTTTGGCAAGAACCACGAATAGAATGGTTACACTTGCCTATTACTTTTAAAAAGATTGTTCTTTCTCATCCTACACAGATTGCCTTATTAGTAATTAAGGCTGGACTCAGGAGCCAAAAATTATTTAAATTAAAATATATTCAATTTTTATTCCATATACAAAGGAGCAATACTTACAATTGACTCAATTAGAATATCAATGGGCTATTGCTTTTCATGGTTTTTCAGTACAAATATTGTTCCATCTATCTAATCATCCACTTCTACATTTTGTTAACCAAACAGAAATAATTTTTCCTTTAAAAACAGCTAGTACACCATTACCCAAACCTGCTCTTCTGGTTTTTACAGATGGTTCATCTAATGGCAAAGCTGTTGCTGTAATTGACTAATTACCTCCTATTTTTCAATTTACAGGGAAAACATCAGCCCAAAAAACTGAAATTGTTGCTGTTATTATTTAAAAATATGTCTCAGCCTTTTAATTTATATACAGATTCACAATATATAGTTAATTTGTTTCCAGCCATTGAGACAGCCACACTTTCACATTTTTCATCTATACTAACAAGATTTGGGCGTAAATCCCTGTGGATTACAACCTAATAAGTTGTGAAAAATAGATGTTACTCATATACCTAAATTTAAAAAGTTATCATTTGTTCATGTAATTGTAATCATGTTCATGTACATGTTATTATTGCTTCTGCGAGAACAGGAGAAGATTAGAAAGATGTTTCACAACACTTATTTTTGTGTTTTGCCTCTCTAGGTTTGCCTGCTAATATTAAAACTGACAATGGACCTGCTTACGTCTAAAGCCTTTAAAAAATTATGTGATGTTTCATATTTCTCATTCTACAGGAATTTCTCATAATCCTCAAGGACAAGCAATTGTAGAAAGAACACACCAAACTTTAAAAACACAAATATCAAAGTCAAAGGAAGGGGAATTAAAGTATAGTTCTCCTCATTACATTATGCAATATGCTTTGTTTGTCATTAATCATTTAAATTCTGACTATACAGGTTGACACCAATGATGAAACACCAATGATGAAACACTAAGGACAAAGTCCTTAGCCTAAACTTATGGTTAAATGGAAAGATTTACTTACAGGTTGATGGAAAAGACCTGATGTCTTTTAGCATCAGGTTGGGGATATGCTTGTGTGTTTCCACAGGATGCAGAATCTCCCTTGTAGATCCCAGATTGATTGATCAGACTCTATGGGCCATCCTTGCAGAAGGAGAATTCCACCACAGCTATATCCTCAGATCAAACTGACCCTGGATGAAGACCTGACCTACAAGCTTTGACAACTTCATCTGGCTTCTCAACAGTCAGCCTCTTCTCAAGCATCACCTTTTCTTACTTGGGGCCTACTCAAACATCTCACTACTAGAGCTGAACAAGTTGTATTGTCTCAGGGAAACAAACTACACCTGAGACCCTGTTTGGTGCTATTTTGACAATCCTTGCTAGTCAGGTAATAACTTGTCAAGCTGCATCACAGGCCTATTGGACTTATTTTCCAGATCCATCTTTGTTACACCCCTCCTCCTGGGGAAGAACTAATTTAAAGGTATTTACTGGCCATCTTCAGTTGCTTGGTGGAATCTCAAATTTATTAATTACTCATAAGATATCATCTACCATTTCTTTTCATGGTCTTACTGAGGAAACCCCTATTTGCTTTACAAGCAACAATACTAATGTTCCTTTGGGATGTTTGCCTTTAGTTATAGAACTTATTTAATTTATTCTCCTCAATCCAATCCTAACAAAAGATATATTTGCTCACTAAAAGTGGCCTCTATTGGATATGTTAATTATAATGAGACATTTTAAAAGTTCTGCTCCTCCCCCATTAGAAGTCTGTGAAAAGGCTGCTACAAAAAGGGACTTATATTGGAATTTAATGGACTTTGAAGTAGATTTTCCAAAATGGTTTAAATGTAAATGTGGTTTTTCTCATTTTACTCAAGTATATGTCCCTCTAATGCCTAATACAAAGGTTTTAGATTGGTCTGTGTTGACTCTACACTATAATTACAAAAACTATTTTAAAAATATGCAAAAATTTGCTTTTTATACTATTTTATATACCTCAGAGTCAATTCGTAGATGGTTTACACCCGGCTGGGTAACTCCAATCTATAAGAGCATATTGAAAAATGGCAAATATTCCTATTTTCCTAATTTGTATCATCTTTTAGCTGCTCCTAATATGATATTCTTAACCAGATCTATATCTACAGGACTTACTTGGAAAAAGTCTACTAAAGAAATTTCTGCTGTATTCAGTGTCAGAACATGTGTAAATGCTCCTCATGTTGTACAAGTAATGATTTAAATATTACTAAAGATAAAAATTCCTACTCCATTCAATGTAATCATTGTATTATAACAAATTGTATTAATGCTACCATTCCCAAACATTGTTTTCATGATTGTACATCAAACTTCTTATGCTATGCCGCCTGTATTGTTAAAAGAAGAATGGTACGATGATCCAGGAACTGAAGTTCTTAAAAGGCTTAATGAATTAATGAGACCTAAGAGATTTGTAGCTGCCTTGATTTTAGGAATAACTGCATTGATTAGCATTATTACTGCTTTAGCTATTTCTACTACTGCCTTAGTACAAGAAATTCATACTGCTTCTCATGTTAATAACTTATCTCATAATGTTTCCATTGTCCTTCCTGCCCAAGAAAAGATAGATAAAAAATTGGAAACCGGAATTAATCCAATAGAAGAAGCCATTATATATATATCAGTAATCAGATTCAACATATTAGAACCCAAATGACCACTAAATGTCATACTAAGTTTAAATGGATTTGTGTAACTCCCCTTCAGGCAGGTAATAACACTGATTGGATTCAAGTTCAAACTCACCTTAAAGGTGTTTGGAATAATTCTAATATAGCTCCTGATATAAATATTTCACAGTCATATATTAGAGACCTTAGTCAAGCACATTTGGAAGTAAGCCCATCTGCTGATTTGGCTCAACAAATGTTTTCAAATATAAAAGTACCGTTACCAATAGCACGTTTGTGCAAAGTATTATTCAAATTTTAATTTGAATTGCTTGTGTTCTGATTCTCCTATTTCTCCTTCCAGTCATCGTCAACTGTACCAGATGAACAATAAAAGATCTCCAGATTCAAAATGACATGATCAAATTTAAAAATAAAAAAGGGGAAACTGCTGCACCCTCTTCAATTCCCCTCAGTGCTTGACAAGGATTCCTCTAAGTTATAAAGATGTTCCAAGGTCTCATCTTCCTGGGAATTGGGGCCACTGTTTCCTATTGTCTTGCTTAATTTGCCTATGCTTGGGAATAATATTGTTTTGGATTTCTGGGAGTTCTAGGGTCTTAGGGGTTTTAGAAAGCAAGAATCAAACAGCTAATCATACTGGATAGAACCAAGAAAGGCCCTTGTTCTGGGGTGATAAAAGTATAACTTGGAAAGAATGCTATGCTCATTTCCAGCAACTTATACTAAATGGCACTGCAGATGGTGACTACTCCCAGATGACCTAGGTCAGAAAAACACGTTCCCACCTTAACTCCAGACAAACAAGTCACAAATAAAGTTGTTAAGGCTAGACAAGTAGTTCCAACAATTCAGACATCATTTGGTCATGCTTATTTGGTTAATGGAAAACTCTGGTTTCCTCCTAGGAAACCAGCTTCTGGTTCCTTAGATTTAGACCCCCTTTATCTCCCACTGGCAGAATACACCTTGGTTGGCATCAAGTATATTATAATGAAAAATGTACATGGAAAGCTCATGTAAAACGCTGGTGTTTGCTTAGTTGCTCTGAGCAGCTTTCTTGGGCAGGACCAGCTAATGCTTACTGGGCAAAAGTAGGAGGTGTACTGCTCCTAATTGGCCTAAAGCAGCTCAGTTATTCAATGATCCAGAAAAATCTCAGAAAGAAGCTCCCTATTGTTCCTGTTAATCTAGTTATTAATCACATAGTGTAAACTTATATGTTGTTCATAGAAATGGCTTCTGTGCACAATGTTCCCAGTAATAGAAAGTAGAACTAGTTAAAGGTTATATGGAATACATAAAAATATTATGAAGAGTTGATGATATTTAATCTAATACATTTTGCCTACTGTCTTGTAGTTTGCATCAGTTTCCTTTTGTGTGGCCTCAAGATATTGTACTCAAGCTAGAAGTTAACATATAAAAATGGTGTGTGGAAAAAATAAAGTCAGAACAGAACTTAGCCTTAGATCACTGAGTGTGTGCTGCTTTTTTCTTCACCTCGCAGATGCTATCGCATTCACCAGAGAGCACCAAGACCCTTTGTGCTAGGGCTTGGACCCCGGCAGATGATGTTGGATACTGTTATGCTAAGTGAGATTAGTCAATCTCAAAAATCCAAAGCCTGAATTGTCTCTCTGATAAGTGAATGATGATGCATAATGCAGGGTGGAAGGGTGGCAAGAATGGAGGAAGAATAGATAGCATAGAGGGAAGGGAGGGCTGACGTCAGGGTAGGGGGGTAGGAATAATAATGGAATGTGTGACAGACATCATTGCCCTGTGTACACATATGAAAGCAGAGATGGTGTGACTCTACTTTGCGTACAACCACAGAAAAAATAGCTGTACTCCATTTGTGTTCAATGAACCAAAATTAAATAAATTAAAGTAAAAAAAGAATAATTATCTAAAAAAGGCACAGGAGGGAGTGAAGGGAGGGGGAGCGACATGGGGGAAGGAACGAGAGTAGAGTGAAGGAGATATTATTGACTCATTACCTATATGACTGCATGGTTGATGTGATCCTGCAATATGTATAATAAAAAATGAGAGATTACACTCTATTTATGTAAGATCTATCAAAACGTGCAAATGCATTCTGCTGTAAAGTTCAGCTAATTATAACAAATAAAATTATTTTTAAAAGTTAAAAGAAAATTAACAAATAAAAAATATTTTAAATTTAAAATTTTAATATTTTTTTAATGTCAAGGGAAGGAGTCATGCTTTCCAACAGCACGAGTATTTTCAAACAAGAAGAGCAAGATTATGAATAATAAGTTGCTGCTGAATCCTTCAGTCACTGAGTAAACCCCTTTATGCATTGACACCAAGATTTCACATTTCAGCGAGTAGATGTGCATGATCAGAAATTGACCATTCAGAGAGGTATGACCAAAAATTCAAAGTCTGATTGAAAGTTGAAAATATAAGGTCCTCTGACTCTAAGAACACACTGAGTCATTAATTTGTGTAATTTGTCCTCTGTGTGCTTAGTGTAAACATGTAAGATCTTCCATGTTTAATGTGTATTTGATTGTAACTTTTCATTATTATTCCTTATCATGGGATATATCAGTGTTAGAAACCATGAAGAATGATAGAATCCTATACTTGTTAAGAAAAACTCCCTTGATAAGCTTTAGAGTCAATGGTATGTGGACCAATTAAAGCATCATTGTAGACAGCAATAAAGAACAGAACATTGAAGAAATGTGGCCTCACTGCTTTTTCTATAATGAAATTGTATAAATGACTTCAAATGCAAGTGCAGTTTATTCCACAGGATGAGTGCAACTTCTCTCTGTGAGACTGAGGGAATTCTCCAGACTGCCTCTGATATGAGACCTGGATGAACACCAAGAAAGTAGAAAAATGAGAGAGAAAAAAACATTGGTTAACAGAAAAGAAAACTTACCAGTGAGGTTGCTTACATTCCACAAATAAGTTAAAATGAAAGAAATCAAAACTACAGGAAAAGAATGGAAAGAGCACATCCTACATCTGGATCTGATTAAAGAACTGTGATTGCTGCCTCTGTGGATTAGCACACTGGGACCAGAGGCACTTCCTGAAAAACTGTCTCCTCTACAGCTTCCCACTGAAGAGTCTCCTCAGAGCTCCTGTGATAATATGAAGGGAAGGAGTCATGATTTTCATTAGCACTAGGAACTTCAAGCAATATGCATGAGTTTATATCCTGAATAATAAGGGTTTTCTTTTATGTGTCTTTGTTTTTTTGTGGTGCTGGGGATTGAACCCAGGGCTTTGTACATGTGAGGCAAGCAAACTACCAACTAAGCTACTATATCCCCAGACCAATAATAATAAGCATATACTAAATCCTTCAGTAAATGAATAAAGCACTTTATGCATGGAAGCCAAGGTTTCACATTTGAAAAAGTAGATATGCATGATCTGAAACAGACTGATCATGGAGGTGTGACCAAAAGGTCAAAGTCTGATTGAAATTTGGAAATGTAAGGTCCTCTGAATCTAATACCACACCAAGTCATTGATTTGTGTGATTCATCCTTCTGGATGTGCTTTATGTAAACATATAAGATCAAACATGTTTAAGATGTATTCGATGGCAATTTTTTAAATATTTTTCCTTACCTTGGAGTATAGCATATGTTGAAAACTGTGCTGAATAAGAGGACCCTACACCTGTGAATAAAAACTCCCATAATGAGCTGTAAAGTCACTGGCATGTTGAAGTTTAGATTATAACAAGGACCAGGTAAGGCAGCTTTGCAGACAGCAGTGAAAAATAAAACACGGGAGAGTTGTGGTCCCAGTTCTTTCTGTACAATAGAACAACACAAACGCCCCAGGTGCAAGTACAGTTTGTTCCACAGGATGAGTGAAACTTCTCTCTGTGAGACTGACAGGAATCTCCAAACTACCTCTGATGTGAGATCTGGAAGAACCCCAGGAAAGCAGAAAAATGAGAGAGAGAAAAACATTGGCTAACAGAACAAATGACTTACTAATGAAGATTCTTAAATTCAACTAAGCAGATGAAATAAAATAAAACTACAGACAATGAATTTAGACAGCATGTTCTACTTCAGGATCTGATTAAAGAACTGTGATTTCTGGCTCTGCACCTTAGATCCCTGGGACCAGAGGCACTTCCTGAAAAACTGTCTCCTCTATAGCTTCCCACTGAAGAGTCTTCCCAGAGCTCCTGAGATGTTCTTATTCCTCAGACTGTAGATGAAGGGGTCAGCATGGGGGTGATCACACTGTATATCCCTGAGGTTGTTGCACTGGAGTGTGAGTTGTGTGTAGCAGATGAGCTAAAGTACACTCCTAGGTACATGCAATAGAATAAGGAGACCACAGAGAGGTAAGAAGCACAGGTGGTGAAGGCATTGTACTTGCCCTCAGGTGAAGATATTGCATGGATGGGGAACACCATCTTGGAGTAGGAGTAAGAGTAGGAGTAGGACATCCCCAGTCCTTTTGATTTTGCCAAGTTTGCCCAGGTTGGCTTCTAACAACCTTCCTGTGTCAGTCTCCTAATTAACTGGTACTACAGGTGGTTGTCATTGCCTCTGCACCTGTTTTTAAATATTATTGATTATTTAGCTTCATCACTTAGTTGTAATTATTTTGCTATAGATTTTAGATTGTGAATTTTATCACCTGAAAATGTGATCAATTTCCTCTTACCCAAGCTGTGAGGCTGAGATTGTTTTTGCTTCCTTAGTAACATTGACTTGAAATATTAGAGCAGTGTTGGGTAGAGACAGGGGCAGGTTCATTTTCTTCCATATGAGTTTCGTGTGAGGTCAGATATCAGCTGATGGCCAATGGATCAATTTTGTAATGTACACAAAAGAAGATAAACTCCATGCTTATACAAATATATCAAAATGGATCCCATTGCCTTATATAACTAAAAAGAACATATAAAAATTTAAGAAAGAAAGGTGTTTCTATTTATGACATACTCCCAACAGTTTTTATATAGTGTCTTTTCCAACTATTAAGATGAACCTCCTATATCTTGATAACTTTTTCCACTTATTTATTATTACATCATGATAAACTAACAAGACCAGTATGAAATGTGCATTGCCTTCTTGTATTTCAAGCTACCATATCACCATGTTTAGTATGCTTAACAAATTTGTAACTGTTTTAGAGCTACTTTGTTCTGTTTTTTTTCCATTTGCATGAATTAAGCAAATTATGGGTTTTTTTTTCTTATTCTTCTGTAAATTGTAGCAGGTTGTTTTCTTTTGATCTCAGGGTGAAAAGAGATTCATGAAACACATTCAATATAATTCCAAATTATGTATAGAGATTCCAAATAGTTGAGACTTCAGAATTACTATTTTGGTGTCTTCCTTCATAGGAGAGATATTTTGTTGGTATGTGATTTTATCCTTGATGAATAATTGCATTATATTTCTAATTAAAAATTAACCAGTTATATGAATTATGAGATTACCAGCAGTTATGAAAACTCCATAGATCCATGACTTGAACATTTTATTAAAATCATTATTGCTATTATGATATTTAAAGTAAAGTGCCAAAGGAATCAATGTAATCTCAGATAACAAAGGTCAACTGAGCCATTGTCAGGGCAGTTGAATCGATGAAGTCAGTTTTGGAAACGAATTAGGTTTTGTGTCTAGGTTTCTGAGTCAGCACACAACCAGCCTGACAAACAACCAATTCTCTACAGCATACTAGCTGTGATGTTCAGGAGGTTAGGTGTATAAATCCATGCATGACTTCAGATGTTTTCAACCTATGCTGGTTAATGGGAGGAGCACCTTGACACAGCATCCTTTATCCACAAGTATGGATGTACTTCTCCATGGTTGGAGAAATCACCTGCCTTCCCTAAGAAGGTTTTTTCTGCATTTCCTGAAATTCTGCATTTTATAGATAGATAATTCTTCTGCTGGGAAGATGCCAGGCCCCTCCCATACATCTGACTGATCAGGTGCAACTAACCCTGGAGTACAGCCGTGGTACCACTTCTGGTCAGGCTGCCTTCAAGACACCCTGTGGCTACACCTGACATCCCATAAATACTGCAACAAACTAGGGCAGTTTGGGATATCCCCCAGTTGACCCTCTCTGATGACTCCATCAATAGCCTCTCTGGAAGACTCCATGCCTCTGCAGTGGCTTCACAACCCCCTACTCCAGTCCATGAGGAATGCCTTCCCAATGCATGAGCAGAAAATCCAGATTGAACCAGGTAGACTCCGTGCATATACCTGAGCCTGACCTTTTTATCTGTATTAGCAGTCTTCC
>JAJEJO010051182.1:0-19925 GCA_020662805.1 Glaucomys volans | reverse complement strand
AATAGAACCAGGTTAAACTGCATGAAACACCTATTGTTTTTAATTAAGAGAGCAACAATCCTAATGAGAAAGAACATATATCACACCAGTAGTTAAGTAACCAAGTCGGCCAAGATTGAGAATGAAAAAATGTAATGAAGCCAAGATTGAGAATGAAAAAAATGAAATGTTCCTCAAATGCCTTGGCACACAACAGGTGCTCAGTTTTCACTGAATGACAGGAATTCTGCCTCAGGTGCGCTGACAATATGACCAAAATGAATTTCTCTTCACTTATAAAACCTTGAATAGGTCAATAAAAGCTGGCTAAGTGGCAATCTGTGCAAAGGAAGTGAAGGCAGCCCTCTAGTTTATACATCGGAGGAATTAAAGACCTAGATATGGAAGTAAAGGGTAATCTTTAGTGGAGCACCAAGAAAGTGTCACCGAAGTTCATGGATAGACAAAACTTCCTTAAGTGAGGCAAGAAATTCAGGAGTAAAAAGATAGGCCTACTTTATTGAAAGTGATTTAAGATTTCTTATCACTAATAATATCATGCCAAAAGTCAATAGAGAAAAAATAAGCTGGAAAATTCCACAGAAATGGTGACAACCATAGAAAATGGGCATTCAATATTAATAAGCCAATCTAATGTTGCTCTATCTAAGGAATAAGAAGTGCCTTCCTTTGCTCTCTGTCGCCCCACAGATAACTCACATCTCTCTTTTACACACAAGTGTTTGCAAAGGTCCTGGGACACATGTTCTACTTACACTCTAACTACATTGACCCTCCACTCCCTCTTCTGATGTGGCTGCCTTTTCCATCACTTAATTGCCAACAAGGACCTGTTGTTGCTGACTTCAAAATTCATTTCTCTTTTTAGCATGGTGTTCAGACATTTCAGCAAACCACCACAGCAACCTGTCAGTGCTGGGCAGAGCTGGATTGGCTCTCAGGTGACCTTAGGTACACATAGGTGACTTCCAGCATCTCAGATGCTTTTCTGCAGCTCCTACTGGGCTCTCAGATTCACCTGGATGGGTTCTGAATGGAAGTTCTCATGGAACCAGGTTCCTCCTGGGATGTTTAATGAGGGATACAGAAGCTGTTTATAGACAAGACAGCAGAAAGGGGTCAAGCAGCAGTCCACACAAGATACAGGACCCAGGGTAGACAGCCATGTCCCCTCCAGCCAGTGCTGCAGTGCTGAGGACTCAGATGGCAGATACTTAACGCTAGTGTGTTTTCTGATTAGGCACATTTCTCTCTTGCTATTACAATCCCAAGCACAACATTTCCCTGTAGGATGTGGCTCACCACCAAATGTAAAATTTTGCAGATTCTCTGTTCCCAAGATACAGGATAATTGTCTGGGGAATTTGCCTTTATTTATCCTTCTCCATGAAATCTTCTGCCTTCCAGAGAGGCTAAACTCCTAACACCTAATCCCAGACCTGACCCAGAGCTTCAGGGGGAAGATCACTTCATCCTATGGGTCCCCAAAGTCTGATTGTGTTGCTGACACATTCCTAATTTCTCCAGAAGATGTACAATTCCCCTCTTCAACAAGGGATGAATTGTGATCCCTTGATATAAAACCATGACTACTATAATCCCTGGCTTCTGGGCTCTTTTCCCAAGACAATTGAGATTATGAATACAACTTAAGAGCTGTCATGTAGTTATTATATTTAAAATATTTGATAATTCAGATATATTTATATTATTTTATTCATATTTCACTGATATTAGCACATTTTAATAATCTTTTATTATACATTTTTAAATAAAACAACTCTGTTCTTTCTGTTCTGTATTATCAGGATCCTCATTCTTCATTCATACTCATGGGACTTTGAAAGGTTAAATGATCTGTCTGGTTGGGCCCATTGGGAGTTAGAATCTCAACACATGAATGTTGGTAGAGACAGAGACATATCTCTGATATGTCTCTGTCTCTACCAAATAGATAGAAATGCCACCAGAGCACCAGCCCTGAACAGGTACTCATTAGGTATTTGTGTACCACTCAACAGAGAACATGGAATTGTGAAGATCTGATGATTGCACATGGTGCCCACATTTCAAACCATCACCGTTCCACCCACATGTGTATGATTATGTATCAACTAAGAATAAACTTTAAACATCAAGTCTTCTCAAAGGACAATTTGATTTCCTATTTTCCAGTTTGGATGTCCTCATTATTTTTCTTACCTACTTGCTCTGGCCAGAACTTCCAGCACTATGATGAATAACATGGAAGGAGTGGGCAAACATTACTTGTTCCAGATCTTAGGGAAACCCCATTATGTTAGCTGTGGGTTTGTCATCTGTAGCCTTGTATTGAGGAATTTCCTTCTCTACCTAATTTCTTGAGAGTTTTTACTATAAAGGAAGGGATGCTGAACTTTATTGAATTCTCTTTCTTCATCTATTGAGTAGATCAGATAGTTTTTGTCCCTTTTTCTGTGGATGGGATGTGTCATGGTATTGATTTTATATATTGAACTATCCTTGCAACCCTGAGATAAATCTCACTGAATCATGGTGTATAATCTTTGTGATGTATATTAGCTAGTATTTTGTTGAGCATTTTTATATCTATCTTTACCAGGTATATTTGACTGTGACTTGCTGTGTCCTTGTCTCATTTGTGGGTCAGGGTACGGTTGGCTTTATACACTGAGTTTGGAGAAGTTCCTGTATTTCCCTTTTTTATGTTTGGGAAGTCTTGCTCCACCTATTCAAATATTTGATGGAACACTCCAGTGAATTCTTTGGATCCTGGACTTTTCATAGATGGGATATTTCTTAAACACATCCTACAACAGACTAAATGAGTCTGAAAATGCTTACTGTGTCCACGTGGAGTCCTCATGAGTGGGTCAGAGATGACACCTGAGAGTCCAACAAAGTGTAGGGTTGGTGGACCCAGGCTCAGAACTGCCTGCCTGGGTCCTGAGACAATGTCCCCTCCACCACTCTCTGTCTCCCAGGAGCCAGTGAATTTTGGACTCACTTCCTGTGTCAAGAGATCCTTGTGATGTCACAGTGACCTGAGCCAATGAGAAGCAAGGTGATGGTCACATGCCTGTTATCTGTGGAGCATCTGCTCTGGGCAGGTCATTTCTGTGAGCTTTAACCTATGGCATAGTTCACACAGAAACCCCATGAAGAAGGGGGAATCTACCAAGTTATGTATAAGAAGACAGGGTTTGGAAATCTATTTCCTTTCATGAAGGAAGTATAGGGACAGCAAATGTCAAATTGTTTATGCAGAAGCTGAACTACTGAGTCCACCTCTGACCACCTAAATGCAGAACTGAGCTGAAGGGATGCATACACTTGACTCTGATGCTGAACCACACCCTTTGTGCTCAATAATGGAACCACCATGTGGTCCAGCAGTCCCACCACTGGTGTTCATATTAGTCATCCTTGTCACTTCTGTGAAAAAAAGACCTGACAAGAACAACAGAGGAGGGAAAGTTGAATTTGGGGCTCATGTTTTCAGAGGTCTCAGTACACAGATGGTTGACTCCATTGCTCTGGATCTGATGTGAGGCACAACATCATGGCAGAAGGCTTTAGAGAAAGAAATCAGCTCAGGACATAAAAATCAGGAAACATAGAGTGATCCACCTCACCATTGACAAAATACAAACCCTGAAGCCCTGACACAGTGGCCTAAGGCTTCCCCCCACACCTGCCTGCAGTTAGCACCCAGTAAATCATTATCATGGATGAATGTGCTGATTAGGTAAGGCTCTCATAACCCATTCATTCCACCTCTGAACTCTTTTGTACTATTTAAGACATGAGCTTTTGAGAAGCACCTCATATATAAACCATAATGGTATTCATCCAAAAGCTGAAGTATCTTAAAGTGGCACTTCTATATTTGCACATGTGCACTTTTATATCTGTTACTGCATTATTCAAAATAGCCAAAACATAGAATCCACCTAAGTATTCACCAACAGATAAATGGGCCAAGAAAATACAGCACATGTACACAATGAAACAGGATTCACCCATTAAAATAGATGAAGTCCTGTCCTGTGCAACAAAATGGAAGGAACTAGAAGGCATAATGATAAGACAAATTGGGCAGGCACAGCAAAACTAGTGCCACATGAGCTCACTCGTATGTGGAATATAAGAATTTTAATTTTATGGAACTAAAGATTTGAATGTTAGTGACCAGGAACGAAGTTGTTTGGGGGAGGGAAAGTTGGTTGAATGTGGTCACAGCACACCTTACTTCCTTCAGAGAGGAGTAAGCTCATGAGATCTACTGCACAGAGTGGTGACTACAGCTAATAGTGTCCTGAATCTAGAAAAGTACCAAGAGTGGATATTGAGTGTGCTCATCACAAATGGGGTCCTAATGAAGTTGTTATGCTCCATGTTTGTATAATATATCAAAATACTCTGCTGTCATGTATATCTAAAAGTAACAAATTAAAAATGAATAAATGATAAGTATGTGAGGTAATGAATATGTTAATAAGATGTATTTCACACATACATCTGATACATACATAGGAATATGTCTATAAATACATATAGGACTATATATCAAATATGTATTTATCATATATAAAAAATTATGATTTGTGCTATAAATGAATACAATTTTATCTGTCAATTACAAAAGGGTGGTGGACCAATCAAGGCAGGCAGCATCAAGATCAACTGAGGTTTAGCTCCAAATCACAATCTCTGGGCCATCCTGACCTCCCCAATCATAATCCACATTCAAACAAATCCCTGAGTGATTCGTATTCACATTGACATTTGAAAAGTTCTGGTCCATAGAAGTGTTTCTTAAAGTGCCCACTGTTGACCTTGTACTAGGTAATGCTGTGGTGCATTATTCTTTGCATTTTAGGATGCTAAGCAGTACTCCTGGCTTCATCCCACTAGGAGCAACACCAACTCTCAGTTTATAAACCAAAAATTTCTCCGGATATCACCAGTGCCTCCTGGAAGCATCCTCACTCTGGTAGAGGACCATTGACCCAGAGCAGAACCAAGAGCATTTTGAGTCAACCTCATTCTTTCCAAATCCTAACATTGGGCAAATCACTTAACTTCTCTGAGCCTAGATTTACTTTTCTGAAAATGTTAAGTGGGTCCATAGTCCTTTTGGCTTCATAGAATGGATGTGTGGAAATTAAAGGTGATTTCCCTAGAGATATTTTAGCTTCAACCCAAGGTGCATGAAAATTCTAAAATATCTCTTATATTTGCTAAATGTTTTATATGTGAAGGAATAAATGAAAATTTTTATATTCTAAGCATGAACTAACAGATGCTTTCAAAAACTATTATGAATCCAAGAGTTGTAGTAACTTGTCATGGTTTTTATTAAGAAAATGAACACAGTTTTCTCCTTTAATACAGAGGGAATAGCAATTTTCTAAAGATGTCAGGAGCTGTGCTCTCTTTACACACGAGTGACTTGGGCTTCCAAGGAACTAGCAAATTCAGATAACTCAGACCTTAGAGACAATTATAAGTAAGGATTGGGCAAAAGTGCTAGCGAGGTGAAACTTCTAGATGGAAGGGAAATTCATGGACAAAGTCATAATGACCAGATTCACCTGATTTCTAAACTGATCATTTGGGAACAGAGAACAAGAACAAAATTTTCTTTCTGCCTAGACCAATATCCCACAGGGACATCAGGTACTCAGGGATTAGAGCAAACAAGAACTGTACCTAATGAGAAGAGGCAGAGCCTCTGATGCTGTCCCTCAGAGAGGGGATGGACAGAAGAGGGAGTTTCCTTTTGGAGTCCAGAGTCTGTTTAGGGGACCAGGGCTTCACTCCCTGCTTCTGTCTTGTCTGGGTACAGAGCTTCAGTCTCCATCATCAACCACACAGGGAGGAAGCCAGACTTCGACACAGAGCCCTTCTCTCCAGAAACCCCATCAAGGTGAGACTGAGACACTGACAGGTACTGCAGAAAAGGTTCAGCAAGAATGGAACCCAAGAACATTGACCAGAGTTCCCTGAGAACCAAGCCAGCTCAGCCCATAGCTCAGAGACCTCTGTGGTTGTTTACTGGACTAAGCTCAATTCACGTACTGTGCTATAAAGAGAAGTGCCTGTTAGACTGTGCAATGCACAGACCCTGTGGACAGTTAAGTGATGAGCATGGAAGTCCAGCTGGGTGAGATATATGGGTAACTGGTAGAAAGCATTTCCCCCCAAATTAGACCATATCCAGTGTGATTTTCAATTGGCTAGTTGGTAAAGGTAGTGGAAGTTTGGGCGATAAGTTCAGTGAATTGAGGGTTTTTTAATATTTAGTATGGAGTGTAATTGAGCCTGTGTCCTCTTTCATTACTGGTATCTGTCTAGGGATTTGGTTACAAATGCTACCTTACAACAATCGTGCTTGAAACAGGCACTTCACAGGATCTTCTCATAACTAGCATTCACATGAGAAAGGAGTTTTGATAGTTAAAAGAATGGAAGGAACTTTACTTTGTATCTCATTTTTTCTGCTGAAATTGAATATAATTTTTATGTCTATTGGCCTTTTCTTTCCTCTGCAATTCTGAATTGTTTGTGCAAAATGTTTGCTTTTATGGAAATTGATTTCATCATTTCATTTCTTTGTTTCATGAAGAACTGGAGATTTTCCTCTATGTTTGGTGTTTGCTATTTCTTTCATATAGGATCCAAATACTTTTGGGAATGTGTATGTGAATGTGTATAAATTTTGGTGACTTCTATCAGCCAGGCCTATTGCAGATGCTTTCCCTCTACTGCTCTCTAAATACACAGTGTTCCTCTGCATGGTGAGCAGTAATCAACCACCTCCTGTGCCTTTTGGCATCTTCTTGCAGATCTGAATTTCCTGGTTACTGCCTTTTGCATCATGTGATTAGTTCTGTTTGTATGAGCAGCAATTATCTTCTGTCACCCAGGGGAACATGTATTTTGTATTCAACTAAAGCTCACCAACATCTCTCTCACAGCTTACATTTCACACCCAAAAGCTTCATTATATTTATGGGGTTTCCCTTCTGTACTATAGGTATAAATATTCATTATTATACTGGAGGCAAAGGGAGCTGTGAGAATATTTTAATCAGAGATGTCACTTGATTTCATTGTTCTTGTCATTGTCTCCAGTGCTGTAAGCACATCTGAATGCATTTGTGCTTATGTAGGATGTGACTGTAACTTTGGATACTATTCCTTCCACTGCTAAGGAAGTGTCTGTTTCCAGATGTTTGCCAAGGCAATGTAGACTCATGTTGATGGAATGACATTGTTGCTAGTTTAGAACTTTTCATTGAGAATTTATTTCAAAATTTCATTCCATTTTTTAATACAGTTGTTTTGAACTCATTTATCCACATTATTTCTTTATGTACAAATCATTATTTTTAAACGTTTTTCCTATGCATTCTAAATATTCTTTGTCTTTGTGTGAATTCACAAGTGAACTACAGCAGGCAAGATGCCTGCTTGCGTGCATTTTATATTATAATGGCAGAGGAAGAGCACCATGGCGTAAGTGCACCTGTGGCAGAACATCCACAAGTGTACACCTCATGAAGGAGGAGGACAGAGGGCCATGACAGTGCAGAGATATAGAGACAACCATATAGAGTCATAAATACTCTGAGTCAGGGTCCCTGAGCTCATACACTCCAAATTGGGAATAATTCTTTAAACAAGCTGTTGAGTTGACTTTTCAAGTATTTGCTGGGGATTTTTACATCTGTGTTCATCAAGGCTGTCAGTCTCTATTTTCTTTTTCATACCATTGTTGTCTGGCCACATTGCGACTTTTACAACACAGGCATCTGAATCCTAAACAACAGAGATATCAGGAGGGATCCACAGATTGTCTTTCAAATCAAAATACTGCATCATTTCAGTACATGATATATAAAGGTGTCAATCTCATGGATGCCTGGACGCCTGGAGCAGTGTGGGGTCAGGGAGAGCAGGAAGGAAGTGGGCTGACTTTGGTGGGTATAAAGTCAGGGTTACCTAGGGTCATTCATTTCAGGACACCTGCTGTGCAGCACAGGGCCAGGCAGTAAGAAATCACCTGTGCACTTGAAGGACTGCTATGAGGATAGAGCTCATGCTAATCGCTCTTACCACAGAAAACAACAGCAAACAAAACTCAAAAGCCCACTCTGGGAGGTGAGGGGTGAGTCTATAGCATTGATTGTGTGAGAGGCTCCAGGGTCCACATGTGTCTGAACTCATCAGATTGTGCATGTTACATAATGCAGTTCTTCAGATGTAGCTGCCCTCCCGTAAAGCTGGTTAAAAGAAAAGATAAGGAACAATGTGTGGACAAAGGACCCTCTGCACCTTGAGAACCACAGCCTCTCAGCAGTGTCAGGGAGGCCTCCTCTTTCCTCCCCATTCTCAGCCTCGGTGCCTCCTCTGTCTCCTCCTGTTTGCTCTGGTTTCCACCATGTCTTGCTTCTGAAACAGCCTCACCTGCAGGGCCTTTGCACTGCTTGATCCTCCAGCCAGGCACTCACCTCTGCCATCTCATCATTTCTCATTTCTTCTTTGAGACCTCCACTCAGATGTCTTCATATTTACCTGTCTCAGCACCTCCATCAATGGGGTCTTCTTTATACCTGCCTGTGTTTTCTTTATAACAATTATTACCATCTGATGTTCTGCAATCATTCCTTTTATATTTTTTTTTATTTTTTATGTTTTTATTACTGTCTTACAACTGTACATCATAGTGGGGTGTATTTTGAGATAATGACACATCGTGGAATATACTTTGTTGCATTTCAGTTCCTAGTAACTTTTCGCTCCCCTTTCACCCTGCTTTTCTCCACTGGCCTTGCCCCTACCTATTTACTATTTCTATAAATTGGTACTTTATAGGTTCACATAAGGTGGAATTCACCAAGCCTTTTTCATATGTGAGCTGAGATAAAAACTTCATGTATTTATTGGATGCCGTGTGATGTTTTAATGCATGTACAGATTGTATAAAATAAAAATTGATCTGCTCAAACATGTATCATTCCTTTATGATGAAATCTCTCAAAATCCATCTCCTGGTTTTTATTCACTTAATTACATACATATGTTGCTCTGCATGAATGGATTGTAGGTACTTTAATTTTAAAGGCTCACTGTGAAGACAGTGTCAGGAACATTGTTGAACCCAATTTATATCTCAGAAGTTCATAAAGGAATAGTTCCTTATTACTGTAGACCATGTGACACAGATGACAAGGCGCAGAAGGACAAGAATTCCTGATTAGAGATGACTTGGGATGCATTAAAGGGAACCAGATAGAAAAATTATTGATGTTGTTATTCTCTTTCATAGTGTCAATCAAAGCACATGGAACCACAAAATGATACACAAATTTCAGAATTCCTCCTTCTGGGATTTTCAGAGGACCCAGAACTGCAGCCCCTCATCTTTGGGCTTTTCCTCTCCATGTACCTGGTCACTGTGCTGGGGAACCTGCTCATCATCCTGGCCACCATCTCAGATTCCCACCTGCACACACCCATGTATTTCTTTCTCTCCAACCTGTCCTTTGTGGACATCTGCTTTGTCTCCACCACTGTGCCAAAGATGCTGGTGAACATCCAGACACAGAGCAAGGTCATAACCTATGAAGGATGCATCACACAGATTTACTTTTTTCCATTGTTTGCAGGTTTGGACAACTTCCTTCTGGCTGTGATGGCCTATGATCGATATGTGGCCATCTGCCAACCCCTGCACTATGCGGTCATCATCAATACCAGGCTCTGTGGATTGTTGGTTTTGGTATCCTGGATCATGGGTACTCTCAATTCTTTATTGCACAGCTTAATGGTGTTGCAACTGTCTTTCTGCACAGATTTGGAAATCCCCCACTTTTTCTGTGAACCTAATCAGGTGGTCCACCGTGCCTGCTCTGACCCTTTCCTTAATGACTTGCTGATATATATTGCAACTGTGCTGCTGGGAGGTGGCCCCCTCACTGGTATTCTTTACTCATACTCCAAGATAGTGTCCTCCATCCGTGCAATCTCATCAGCTGAAGGCAGGTACAAAGCCTTCTCCACCTGTGCTTCTCACCTCTCTGTGGTCTCCTTATTTTATTGCACAGTCCTGGGAGTGTACCTTAGTTCTGCTGTGACCCAAAATTCACGTTCAATTGCAGCAGCCTCAGTGATGTACACTGTGGTCACCCCCATGCTGAACCCCTTCATCTACAGTCTGAGGAATAAGGACATCAAGAGAGCTCTGAGAACACTCTTTGAAAAAGTCTAAAAGCCCTCATATGCTGGCCCTTAAAAACTGCTGATGGCAACATGAGGCCTCAGATCAAGAAATTACAATATTTGGACCATGTTGTGGAAATGGAACTGGTTCCTGTTTGCTTTCTGGAGTCTCCATTTCTTTTATTTTAACTTCTCCAAAAATTTTATGTAAACCACCCTTAAGGCTTTCTCTCTGACATCTACTCAGCCTTCCCTTTATCAGTGGCACACTCCCCCAAAGTTATGTTCCATCATGGATTGGAAAGATTGGAAACTCCCTTTTATTTCATGGAACAACATGAATTTCTGAAGAATAATTTTTTTGAAGGATGTAGATCATACTAAGTTAGTTTGGGTTTGTTTTCATGGAAAACATTGCCCTGTGCTGTGCTTTTCAGATGGAAAGACTTCCACTTGGCAAAGAAGGTCATTTGCATTGTTTTGTGCTGAAGGAGAGGCAGTGAGCACGGCTTGCTTTCAGGATTCATCACTCTTTGTGCCTTTCTATCCTTGTCTGCTCCTCCCTGGGAATATGAATTTTAACCAACTCATTTGCTTTGTGACTGAGCAGAAGTATTTCCTCTCTTTACCATTATTCTGTTTTCTTCTACACCATTGTGTCCTCAGTATCGACCATAATGATTGGTAAAAACAAGGTATTTAAACTTCATGTCCCAGCGACACTGCAACACAATGTAAATTAGAAATAATAGTTGATTTATTTGGTCTCAATCAGAGAGGACCTTAAATATGATGATAGACTTGTAAATTGCACATTGTATTGCTAAGCAAGATGTCTTCACACTGCAAATATAATCACTGAAGTGTAGAAGACATCCTGTTTAACCAGATTGGTGGGCAATTCTTAGGGTGTATTATTGGCTTATCTTTCCATTCTTGCTTGCAATTTTCTAGTGCTACCTAGAAGAGTGAATCTTGATCTTGTTCTCAATGAAGTATCCTTCCCTCTCTGAATTTTTCCATAACCAATAGAGGGTTAGTGAATGAGCAATATCAATATCATCCATTGTATATATCATTTAAGCTCGAGAATCACTACAATCATCATAACCTCAGTACAACTTACAAAAGAACCTGGATTCTTGCCCACTTTTGTGATATCAGATCACAAGCTCTCCTGCACAAACATGCATATTCCCTCACCTATCCAAGCTCAGAATAAATCTTCCTTATGGTTCCATTTGAATAAATGCATTATATTAAGCCATCATCATTTTGGAATGCCTGCTATGCACCAAGACCTAACCATCACAATAAACAAAGGAAACCAAAGGCAAGAATAATAATCTGCTACTTCATTTTTTGGCATTTGCTACAAATTTCTTAAGACAATATTCACAGCTGTTCTAAAGTTCAGGTCACATAGTCTCAGATTTCATGGATGAGGGCTTAGATACCAGTGGGGTACCATTCTTCTACCATGTCCTTCATCCACCAAGATGTTCTTACTTAAGAAAGCTCACACACATACACACAATTCACCTGGCCTACTTGCTTGAATGGAGTTAACTGTGAAGGGGCAGATAGTAAATATCTTGTGCTTCACAGGCCTATGGTCTCTCACAGTGATTCAGCTCTGCCATAAGTATGGCAGCCATCATAGACAAGAGGTGTGATTATCTCCCAATAAAGCATTACTTAGGGGGACCAAAATGTGAACTTGATTCAAATCAAAACCTCAGTGAGATGCACTTCACACCTCTTCAAATGAACATAGAAAAACTAATCAGCGTAATTTTACTTAGAGGTGGAATCTAAAAAGGCTGATCTCATGGAAGCTGAAAGTAGAATGGTGAAAACCAGATTCTGGATGGGAGAGGCAAGAGGGGTAATGGGGAGAAGTTGGACAATGGATACAATGGTAGTCAGGTGGTAGGAATAATTCTTTTGTTCTATTGTATACTAGGGTGGCTAAAGCTAATAACATACAATATGCATTTTTTAAAAGCTAGAAAAGTATTTGTTTTCATTACAAAGAAATTATATATGTTTAAAAGGGTGGATATGCTAATTATCTAAATTAATCATTATACAATGTACATATTTATGCAAGTATGATATTGTATATCTCACAAACATGTACAATTATTGGGTCAATAAAAATAAAATAGTAATAAATTCTTAAAAGAAAAATAGCAATTTTTGTGAAGGTAAGAATCTGGAACCCTTATTGAGTAATCCTGGAATGTAAATGTTGCAGCTACTGTAGAAAGCAGTGTGGCAATTCCTCAGAGGATTAGACCTAGAATTATCATATCATATCACCTTGCAATTCTACGTTGTGTGCATACACCCACAAAGGGAAAACAGGGTCTCAAAGATGCTTGAACACCAAAGTCCACAGCAACATTCTGCATAGTAGCAAAAATGTGAGAACAAGTGTCCATCAACAGACACGTGCAAAACCACAACTCCGCATACTCATGACAGGTCAGTCAGCCAGGAGAAGAAAGAACTTTCTGACCTATGCTACAGCAAGGTGGATTTGGAGGCACCTGAGATCATCTAAGGAGTGTGTTGCTCTCCTTTGCAGAAAACAAACCATGCCCCAAGTTAGAGTGTTTTCCCATGTGGAAAACCTAGGCCCATTCATTGTAGACATCAAGGTTTGTTGCTCTGCCCCAGCTGTGTTTTGCCCATGTGCATCATCATTCAGGAAGTGTGGCTAAGGGAAAAGACCCCACAGAGAGGATCCCACACTTCCAACACAGAGGAAGAAAAGGACATGGCAGAATCTCACCCACCTCCTACAGCTTCTTCCCATGGAGCAGGTCATGTCTGCCCAAATTATTTCAACTAATGCAGGGCACTTTTGCATTAGGCTTCTCCAGAGAAAGCAGACAGATGATAGATGGAAATGTAGGTTCAGATATAAGATTGAATCACGTGAACACAGAGGCTGAGCATTTCCACAATAGCTGTCTGCAGCCTGCAGAACCAAAGAAGCCATGTGTGTGACTCAGTCCACCAAGCCAGAGGTGTCAGTGCCAGGGAGGCCAGTGGTACAGCAGCCAGTCCAAGATGAGAGACACCAAGACCCCAGAGGCTGCTGGTGCCAGTGGCAGAGGACAAGCCTTAAGAAACTGGGGTCAGATGTCCAGCAGCAGCAGCAGGAGGAGAGAACACAATTGCTGCAGGAAGAAGAGCCTGCAGAGATCTTCCCCTTGTTCTGTTTTCCCTGATCAGTCCAGGGCCCCAGACATTTGGATGGTGTTGCTTATACTCAGGGAAACCCTGTCACTCTGTCCACTGCCACTCTTCTCTGGAAATATACTCCCAGACACACAGAGAATTAAAGAATGACCAATTCTCCTGGCATCTTACAATTCATGCAAGTGGACACCCAAAATTAATACCCCAAATCACACAGGAGGGACATGCATTCATATCAGGCAAGACAGACCAACACTCAAAGAAGTGGGTAGATATGTTCAGTCCTCCAGCAGGAAATTTGGGAGTGATAACTAATTGTAAAATATAAAATGAGTCCTCCCTGGGGCAGAATCAGAGAGGAAAGCATTTGATATTTCTAGTGGCATCAAACAAGTTTATGAATTATATTCTATGGATTTGTACAAGGAAGGTGAGAAGCAAGGGAGAAATAATTTGATGCACCAAGATACATCTGTTTTATACATTTTCCCAAGAATGGAACATAGGAAAACAGCTAAACAAATATGAAAATCCTTACTGTGCCTAACTGGAGCCCTCATGAGTGGGTCAGAGATGGCACCACTGAGTCCAACACAGCATAGGGTGGTGGATTCTGGCTCTGAGCTCCCAGTCTGGTTCCTGGGCCCATGTCCCCTCCCAGGAGCAGGTCAATGCTGGACTCACTTCCTGTGCCAGGAAACCCCTGTGATGTCACAATGACCTGAGCAAATGAGGAGCAAGGTGACGGTCACATGGCTGCTGACCGTGGAGCATCTGCTCTGGGCAGGTCATTATCTGTGAGCTTTAACCTACAACTTAGTTCACTCAGAAACTCCATGAAGAAGGGGGAATCCACCAAGGTTGTATATAAGGAACCAAGGACAGGAAGTTTGATTTCCTGTCATGAAGGACGTATACAAGGGCAAGTGTGAACTTGTTCAGGCTGAAGCTGAGCTGCTGAGTTCAGCATTCAACCACTTAATATGAGAACTGAAGTGACAGAGAAATTCACGGGGATGTGCCCTTGCTATCCAGCAATTCCACCACTAAAAATTTTCATCCAAAGAAATGAAGTTAACATCTCAGAGACTTGCATTTTTACTCATTACAGCCTTATTCAGAATAGGCAGATATGAAATCCTCATAAGTGTTCATTGGTGGATGGATGCATAAATTAAACCCCATGTGTCCTCAGAGGACCATGGTTCAAACCTAAAAATGATTTCAATTTTGGAGTCACATATGGAAAGGGAAGTCATCAGGAAGTGAAATTAGTGAGACAGAAAGACAAGTGCCACATGATCTTGCTCACTTGTGGAATCTAAAATCATGTGGTTTATGGGGTTGTGGGAGAGAGGTTGGACAAAATATTCATCAAGGTTCAGCAAGACAGGGGGAAGGGTTCCAGAAATCTACAATATTGTCACTGCAGTTAGAATCCTTAACAATGCTGAGTGGATACTGAGTGCTCTCACCACAAAAATAATAATTATGTGAAGTGATGCACCTGATAATGAGCTGTATTTAGTCATTTCACAACGCATGTGTTTTTGAAAATATTATGTTGTAGGCCATAAACACAATTTTTTTGTGAATTGAGTAAAAGGAAACAGAGGTTCACCACCAGCACTGGCAGGCTCAATGCCAAGTGAGAACTCTTACAAAAGCACAATCTCTGGCCATCCTAATCTGCAAATCACAAGATGCATTTCAACAAGATCCCCAAGTGATTCATATTCATACTGAATTTGGAAAGATTCTGGATGAAAAAGGTTTTCTCACATTCCCTGCTGTGGACTTTTGTGCTAAATAACACTTTGATCTGTGGTGTCCTGTGCTTTGCTTTCCATTGAGATGCATCCTGACCTCAACCCACATGGTTCAGTGTGAATCCCGAGTTATGAAGACTGAAAACTTCCTCCAACATTGCCACCTGTCTCCAGGAGGCACCAACATGCCTGGTGATGACCAGGGTCCTGAGCGGGATAACTGGGAACCCCAGGAGGAAAACTCATTCTAACTCACTTCATCACTATGGGCAGATCTCTAACCTCTCTGGGCCCCATTTATACACATGTAAAATGAGTCCCTGATATACTTGTCCTCACTAATGTGCATCTGTAAAATTAAATAAAGCAATCTTTGTAAGATTCTTACTTCATTTCCTGCTACACAAAAAATCTAAATATTTCAGTAATAATTGCCCAATGTTTTATAAATACAGGCATCAATGACTATTTTTTTTTCCAATGGAAACTGTGACTCTACATTCTTTATTTTTTAAATGACAGTTTTTAACTTGAGTTCCAAGCATGAAAATCCTAAGTGCTTTCTAAAAAGCATCATGAAATCAAATGTTGTGGTAAATTCCCATGACTTCATAGCAAATAAACACAGTTCTCTCACCTGATGGAGAGGGAATAGCAATTTTCTGAACATAGTGGGAGCTGTGTCCTTTCAAGCCAGTGCTTGGGAGTTCCATGGAATCCAGCAAAGCCAAGTACCTCACACAATGGAGGAAACTGTAGATAAGGACTGGGCAAAAATGCTAGGGAGTCTAGATTTCTGGAAGGTAGAGGATTTTATGGACAAAGAAAAATGAAGCCTGGATTCCCCTAATTGTCCTGATATCTTGGGAACATAGAATGAGTAGAAACATTTTCCTTTCTGCTCGGACAAATGTCCCCAGGGAAGTCAGGTGTTCAGGGGACCTGTAACTAATGAGCAAAGGGAAACTGCAAGTAGATGCCCTGATGTTTTCCCAGAGCATGCAATCTGAGGCTGAACACAGGATATGATGGTTTTCTCTAAGGTGGGAGTGCTAAGTCTGGCTCAGGGGCCAGAGTTTCCCTCCTCATGCTGTCTTGTCTGGGGACAGAGCTTCAGTCTCCACCATCTACTGGGGAGGAATCCAGAGGTCCACAGGGAGACCTTCTCAGAGACCCATTCATGTGAGTCTAAGACCCTGTAAATGTTCAACCAGAACAGAAGCTGACAGAATTTAGCCAGCCCAGCCTAGAGCTGTATGTCTGTGTGCTGACTAACTCTTCTGCAACTTGTTAACATGTTAAAGAGAAACCTCTCTTAGACTCTGCATTGCCCAGCTCATTCTTGTACCTATATAACAAGAACAGAGTCCAATAGGATGAGACTGGATAAGTGGTGTAAAAAGAACATATCCTGGGAGTTCCCCAGTAGCAGGTTAGGCAAAATGAGTCTTAGGTGTGGTGGGCCCTGCCATGAGGGGAATGCTTTTCTTTAATGTTCAGCCTGGAGTGTATTGAAGCCCTTTCCCACATTCATTGCAAAGCCCAGACTAATGGTCTGCTTACAAACACTGCCTTGCAACAATCCTTCATGAGAAATGCATCTCACAGGACCTTCTCTCATGCTGGGTATTCACAAGAATGAAGTAAGTTTGATTTCATTGTCTAAAGTACAAAATTAAAGCACTTTATTTTGCAATTCTTTCCTTACTACATAGGCTGCCTATTCAAGAACATGGGAGATCTTTCCATCTTCTAATGTTTTCTTTAATTTCATTCTTTAGTGCTCTGGAGTTCTCATTGTAGAGGCTGAATATATTATTTTTAGCTTGTTAGTCTTTTTCTTTCTCTTTGCAATTGGAAACTCTTTGCTTTTATGGGAATTGGATTTTTTTTTATTCTGAGATCTAAGAATTGCAAATTATTTTCACCACATTTGTTCTTTGCCACTCAGTTCTTTTATACCTGTGTTGATATTTTTGAGGGGGAACATGCTAAAATCTGTGAATTTCATGTGAACACACTTATGAGTCAGTCACATTGCTGACCCACCCCTCCATTGCTTTTTATATGTAAAGTTCTTCTTCATGACTCACATTAATCAAGTTCCTTTTATGCCATTCTGCGTCTCATTTCTTATCTGTTTTTCTTATTACTCCCTTTTTGCCTTTGGGGTTGGTTCTGTTTGTATAAGTACCAAGCATCTTCTGCCCTCCTGTGGAACATATTCTATTGCATTCAAGAGAAGCCTGCCTGAGACTTTCTCATGAGCACCTACTTCATACACAAGAGTTTCATTACATCTATGAGATCCACTCTCTGTACAGTTGGAATAGGCACCTGGCATCATGGTTTACTGCTGGGAATAGGTGAGGAGATGCAAATAACACACCTGGCCCACATGCCTCACAGGCACTCAGGACAGGAGCTTTAACCATGGTTGTTACTCAGTTCCATCACTTTTGCCATTAGGGCCAGTGTCGGAAGCATATTTGGATCCATTCATATTTTTACAGCGTGAAATTTCAACTTTGGATACAATTTCATTTGCTGCTTCTAAAAAGGTATCTCTTTATTTTTCATTTTTTAAATTTATTTTATAAATTTTAACTCCACACCCAAAGTACAAAAGTTGGAATATTCTCCCTGATATGTGGATGCTAATTCACAAAAAGTATGCTTTCATTATTTTATTTCTTGGTCTTTGTCAATCCTGAATTAGCAACTCATAATGATGCTTACTTTGCTCTTTGGAAGAAATTTTTAAAGATTTTCATTAAATTCCATTTAATAAAATTTCTTTGAAACCATTTACTTGCCTGATTATTTTTATCTGTGTACATCCTAATTTTCTTCATTTTTCTGTATAAATGCCCACCTTTGAAAAAAAAGTGAAAAGACCAGATAGAATCTCTTCTCACTTGTAGGTTAGATTATAGTGGCAAATGTAGACTACACAGAAACAAATGCATGTAATTATAATATCCTCGAGGATAATGCCTCTGAGGAAAGATGACAAAACCTCATGAGAGGTAGGATTTCATGTAGACTGTTATAGGTCAGGGGCACTTCAGTTCACATACGCCAAGTAGGTAATAGTCCTCTTACATGCCATTGAACTCATTTTGCTATTATTTTTTGAAGTTGCCTAAGGGTTAATCAAGCACAATGGCCTGTACTATTTTTCTTTATTAGTCCTTGTCTGACTAAATTGAGACCATTGTAATGTAGACTACTGATTCTAACCAAGAGAGAGAAAAGAGGGGCAATCCACTTTGGTCCACAGGACACCTTGGAAATCAGAACAATGCATGATTCTGCATACATGAGATTTCTCAAATGGTCACACTCAGAGACATCTGAATAGAAATCTGGTATCAGGGAGTGGAGGAGGGCAATGTGGGCTGTGTGTTCATGGGTGGAAAGTTAACATCGTCTGTGGGGATTAATTTCCAGACACCTGCTACACAGCATGGTACCAGCACTCACAGTAGAATATTGTGCATATGAAAACTCAGTGCTAATGTAGACCTCAGGATAAGTGTCCTTGCCAAAGGAAAAAACAACAAAGTGATACAATGCAGACCTGGGGACACTCTTGGTGGTGATGGGCACAGCATGGACATTGAAGTGGTGATGAGATGGCCAGGGTTCACATGTGTCTGAATTCTTCCTCTCATCCACATAAAGCTTGTGCAGTTCCTTGGGGGTCTGCTCCATCAGTAAAGCCCCTTCCAGCAAGAGTCAGAGGCTGCTGGGGAACAAAGGCCCCTCCTGAGAATCTTGGTATCTCCCAGCAGCAGGAAGGCAGCTCTTTCCTCAGAACTCACAGATGGGGCCTCTCCTCCACCACCCAACTCACTCTGGCTGCCACCATGGCTTCCTTTGGCACCTGAATTTGTTCACCAAGCACTGTCCTCAGGCCTCTGTGCCACCTGTCCCTCCTGCCAGGCCCAGGCTTCTGCAGACCACCTCAGGGTGCCCTCTTCTCTTCAAGGTCTGTGCTCACACATCACCCTTGACCTCTCTCTCTTACCTGCACCGCCATAAGGATACCACATGGATCTCTTTCCTTTATTATCTGTCCAGGTTTGACTCATATCAATTTTACCATTATGTGGATATGAGAATTTTTTTTTATTTTTAACTGTTACATAACTTTTATAAGTATGTATTGATAATGTGCAATGTTCTCCTATATGTACAAATCTATCTCCTCCAACAGATATCATCACTTCATGGTGAAAAACATTAGAAACCTTCTTCTGGTGCTGTTGCTTTTAGTAATTGTCTACATTCATTCTTTCTCACAACTGGTTCTTAGTTACCTTTATTTTTCAGCACCTGTGCTAATGGCTCAGCCAGTGCCAGGAACAGGATCAGAACTCAACTCCCTTCTTCAAGGACATGGAAGAATTGCTCACTGAAAATGTAGAATATACGCCATGAAGAGGAAAGAATCAAGAAAATATGAAACTCCTAATTACAAATCAGTCAGCTAATTAATGGGCAAATATCCTAATTACGGGTGGTACTGGGATCACCATGAAGGGGGTTTGATATTAAAAACTGTTTGTGTTTTATTGTTTTTCTCTTCACAGCATATGGAACTGAAAAATTTCACAGAAATTTTAGAATTCCTTCTGGGAATTTCAGAGGACCTGGAACTGCAGCCCCTCATCTTTGGGCTCATCCTCTCCATGTACCTGGTCACTG
>JAJEJO010051172.1:39812-87585 GCA_020662805.1 Glaucomys volans | reverse complement strand
TCTTCCTCTGTAAAGTGTCTGTTCATTTCCTTGGCCCATTTATTGATTGGGTTAGCAGGCCAACTTCTGAACGCTCTGTGTGGAGTAACTCATTGTCACTGCTACGGTGGCAGGTGGGGAAACTGAGGCATGGAGTGGTTACATGGCGTATCCAAGGTCTTGCTGCAACAAGCGATTGAGCTGCGTTGGACGGTCTGATTCCAGAGCCTGTGCTCTGCACCTATTTTACTTCATCTTTGCCTGATCTAGGAAGAGCTGGCTGGTCCATGGCACGTCCCAGGCTTGTAGTTTGACAGCGGCAAAGCGATTGGGGTGGGCTGGGGTGCGGCTCAGTGGCAGAGCGCTTGCCTAGCATGTGCGAGGGCCTGGGTTCCATCCTCAGGCCCCCCCAAAATAGAGAGACAGGACCCTGTACCTGAGCTGCTTCCACCCTCCACTCACCCTTATTAGCATAAAAATAGTAGTGGGTTTGTATCCTACGGGTAACTTTGGGGTGTGTTTAATCTAGAATGGAAGTCTCCAGGGAGTCGAGACTCACACATGCCAATCCAAGAAGGAACTTCCCATTGGCGGGAATCACAAAAGGACAGCATCTTACGCTGGTCCTATCTGTCCTCCAAGGTGGGGCAGGGCCACTTGTCTTGGGATGTGGAGGACAGTGGTATAAGTGCTGGCCAGCCTTGGGGACAGGCCCTTGGGCATGAGAAATACTGGAGCTTCCCACCTAAAGGTGCAAAAAGTAACTTATGAAAAAATAAATTAAAAAAAAAAAAAGTAACTTATGAAACAATGGATGTGGGTGGTGGTGATGGTCATTCCACTTTGTGATCACTATTGTTATTTTTGTGGCACTGGGATGAACCTAGGGGTGCTCTACCACTGGGCCACATCCTGGCCCTTTTCATTTTTTACTTTGATTTCCTTTTTTCTTTTCGCAGGACTGTGAATTGAACCCAAGACCTGGCACATATGAGGCAAGCGCTCAGTACCTGAGCTGCGTTCCTGCCTTTTTCTTTAATTTGAGACAGCGTCTCACCAAATTGCAGAGGCTGGCCTTGAATTTGCCATCCTCTTGCCTCAGCTTCCTAAGAAGCTGGGGTTCCAGGTGTGCTTCACTGAGCCCAGCGCTCGATGTATTAGTGTCTCTGACTTGTGTTCTTAGAAATGGCTGAAAGGATGCATAGGTCATGTGCATTTTGCCACACACACAAAAAAGCAATAGAAATTGCCCTGTGCTCTCTCACCTGGCTGGCTGTTTCCACCTGATCAGCTTTCTGGGTTTTTCCATGATTAATTGAGTGCAAACCCTACCCCAGTCTACGACTGTCCCAGTTATGTGGATGTCTAAATCCAGCAGATCATTTCTCACGGGCCCACAGTGCCGATGCCCGGCATGCGTCCTGTCTGCCAAAGCCCATCTGTCCTCTTGGGCCTGGATGCCTGAGGCCTGTTCTCCTCCCACTCTCTTTCTCAAGTTCCAGCTTCAGAGCACGCACAGTGCCTGCTGTCTTTGGGCCCCAAGCTCTCCTCTGGTCTCGAGCATTTAAAGCATACTCGGGGTCCTGAAGAGGTACTCTGTGCTCTTAGTGACGGTAAGAGGCAGTGGACGGCTCAGCGCCCGCCTGGTCACAGCAAGGGAGACGAGAGGCCGGGGCTGTTCCCACCATGGTGCCTCCTACTCCCTGTGGGCCAGATGCCCAGGGAGTGGAGCTGGGCACACTGGGACAGAGTGTACATGTGTCCGACCCCCCGAGGGTCCCCCCGGGGCTCCCATTTCCTAGTCTTCGGCCAGGCCCATGGCCACTCACCTTTGAACATGATGGCCTCCCCATGGCCCTCCTTCTGCTTCTCCCGGAAGAGCTTGTAGCAGGCTGAGGTGCTGGCCATGAGCAACCGGAATTCCTGCAAGACATTGCGGTGGTGCAGTGTTTGTGGGGGACGGTGGCCAAGGAGCAGGAGGGAGCCCCTGCCTGAGGACCAGAGCACCATCTGCATGTCACCTCCCACCCCCCAACACTGGGCTGCGCGGCTGCTCAGGTGGGTTTCGTCCATCTGGGAGGACTGCTTCTCAGCCTCCATCGGGTCAAAGGTCAGAGTCAAAGATGGCCTTGGAGAGAGTGGAGATCTTATCCAAACTGCCATGAGGCCAGGCCATTTGCACCGAATGTCCAGGGCATGAAGTGGCGGCCATTCCTTTCACTTCACGAAATGGAAGAACCTTTTCTAGGACCACAGGGCCCCGCTGCATGGCTCCCTAGAATGGTACCGCCAAGACAGTAGCCCTGAGTGTCGTGTGATATTCAACACTGGAACTGTGGCTAATCTTGACTTGAGATGTGCTATATGAACAAAATACCAGATCATGAAGACTTAGTATGAACAAAGAATGGAAAAATGACTAATTATGAATTTTTATATTGATTCCATGTTGAAATGCCGAAATTTTGGGTTTCTTGGGTAAAAATTTACCTGCCATAGCCACAACATACGAACCAGCTTCAGCCTACTTCCTTCTTCCTCCATGCTGTTTCCTTTAGACCCTGCCCTCTGCCAGCAAGAGCCAGTAGGACCAGAGTCCTCTACTATCCTTTCCTATTCAGTCTTGGGGACTGGCTCACCTTCGTGCCTGGGATGGGGATGAAGGTCATGAACTCGTCCACGTGGCCCACCGTCAGCCAGTCTGAGTACAGCTCCACGGGCGCCTGTACCTGCTGGGCCTGCAGGAAGTCGCGCACCACCTTGGTCATCCGCCGCCCGCCAGACCTGGGGTAGGGTTGGAGAGGAGGCGCCGTCAGAAGGCTGCCCTTGCCTGCCACTCCAGAGGGCCAGCTGGACCCAGGGTGGGGTCCGTGAGGCTGCAGGCAGGAGCCTGAGCCTCGAGGCTGAGAGCCTGGTGCAGGCAGGAAGGTGTTTGAGCCCAGGAAGAAGGAGGGGCGCGTTAGCCTCGGCTGCCACCTGGGAGGGTGGAACTGGGCCTTCAGCCCCCGAGGTGCCAGTCATCATGGGAAGGCCAGCTTCTGTGCTCAGGAGTCCTGCCTGGGCTGCCGGAGGGGACTGTGAAGAGGGATGACTTCCGAATCTGCCCTAGTCCATTGCCTCTGTGGGACACTAACTTCTGCTCACTTTGTCTTTAACTGTTTCAAGAGACACCTCCTCCAGGAAGCCCTTCCTGACTTCTAGACTCCCCGAGGTCTTCAATCTCCCCACTTCCTTAGACTATGACCCTTGGTCCTTAGGGTGGACCCGATCTGACTCCTGCCTGGTCCTCTACCCCTCAGTCTCCCCCACCTCCTGGTTCGTTGGCCATCTGCTCCCCACACCCCTAATCTTCCATGGCTGCTCCTCCTCAGCTCCATACCTGCCCTTCCTCACTGTGCCGGAACCCTTAGCATGCCACTCTACTTAATCTTCCAAAGATCCTGTGACAGTGCCTGGCACCCAGTTGGGCCTATGTGTCTAAGAAGCCCCCCCAACATCCCCAGAGGCTTAGGGGTCATCCTTGGGCCCATTTCCCTTCTCCTCCTCCTCCTATTGCTGTTCACCCTATTTCCTCGGGGGCTATTTGCATGTCTGTGACATTGTCTGTCTCCTTGAGGGCAGGGACAGGGCTTGGCACTTGGCCAGTGCTCAGGAAACAGTTGCTGAATGGATACGTGACCACTGAATGGAGGAGAAAGAGGGGGAGGGTGGGCAATAGTCTCTGCCTGTCCCACAGAAGCCAGAGCATCCCATGTAGCTTAGAGGGACTTGGTGTCCAGATCCTGGCTGGTCCTGCACATGTGGGTTCCTGGCAGCCCTTTTGTGAAGTGAGAACTCAAGTTCTCTCTCCCTAGCCACTGCCCTGATCAAGAAAGAGTTTGCCTTTCCATTGCTGGAGGGTTAACAGGGCAGGGAGTGGGGCAGTGGGGACCGGCCAAGGAGCCAGCGACTTCCCTCGTGCTTCTGGGGACAGGGCTGTCTTCTTGTGTCTCTTTCATGCCTGGGCAGCCCCAAGGGTTCTCCAACGTGTTCCCATTCATCTCATCAGTGTCTCCTCACTGGCCTCCTCCATTCCTCCCCACCTGGTTGATAACCTCGTCACACACCCTTGCCTTTGGGGAGGAGAACCATTATTTTGGTTGTTTAGTAGATACTAATTTTTTTTTTGGAACCGGGGATTGAACTCAGGGGCACTCAGCCACTGAGCCACATCCCCAGCCCTATTTTGTATTTTATTTAGAGACAGGGTCTCACTGAGTTGCTTAGTGCCTTGACCTTGCTGAGGCTGGCTTTGAACTCGCGATCCTCCTGCCTCAGCCTCCCAAGTGCTGGGATTACAGGTGTGCGCCACCACACCCGGCTGTAGATCCTAATTTATATTGAGGCCTGGAGGCTAACTTGTTTTGTTTCTGGGAGTGTCTACACACTAACAGAGAGCATGGCAGGGGGATTCTCCCAGGCACTGACCCACGCAGGAGCCACCCAGCCCGCCCCTAAGCAGGATCAGGGGCCTCCCACTTCCACCCCCTTCTTCCCCCTCTCCCCGTTTCTCTTACAGAGGGAAACTGCTGCCGATGAGGATCCGTCCCAGGGGGTATGACTTTCCATTCACAGTCACTGGGGGGCTGACCTCCAGGTTCCCGAAGGAGTCGAGACTGGTGACAGGCTCGAAGAGGGGCTCCCGGGTCACGTAGCCGAAGTCTGGGCCCTGGGTAGAGGGCGACGCCTGTGGTAAGTCCCCTGCAGCCAGGCCTCACCCCAGCAGCCACCCTCTGACCATGGCTCCCTCACCACCCATGGTCTGGTGCTATGGCCTGTGGCCTCCGGCAGGGCTGTCCAGGGGCATCAGATTTCCCAGCAAAGAGCAGGGGAGGCCGAGGGAGTGGCATGCTGGCGTGCGTGCGTGGAGTGGGGAGTGCATGCGCCTAGGTCTCCGCGCCTCTTCCCAATGGATACACAGTGGTGTCCCAGGCTTATCCTCATGTGCCGTTAGGTTCCTGCTCATCCCTCAATTTCCTGGACCCCCAGTTTCCCCATCGACAGAAGAGGTAGCAGTAGGGGGCCTGAGGCAGGGGGAGATGGATCATGATTCTCTAGTCCCTTCCCAGTAGGAGAATTTTGCATCCTGGCTAGTGGCAGGGTCACATGATTGCTTTAGCTAATAAAATATAAGCAAGAAGGGACACATGTCGGTTATGAGCAGAAGCCACAAGGGTCACCGTGTGTGTCTGAGGACCTCTTTCTTCATGTGTTGGCAGAATGGAATTTCTCAGACTAAGGCTGTGGCTCTAGATTCTAGAATGAAACAGACTGAGGCTCTAGAATGTTCTAGAATGTGGAGGACTGAGACTCTAGAATGAGGTGGACCAAGGCCCCAGAATGCTCTAGAACGAAGCAGGCTGAGGCTATAGAATGCTCCAGAATGGGGTGGGCCCAGGCTCTAGAATGAGGTGAGCTGAGCTCTAGAATGATTTAGAATGAGGTGGACTGAGGCTCTAGGATGAGGAAGGCATGAGGAAGCAGAGTCACAGATGACCAACTAGCTGTCAAAATGGAGTGTGAGCAAGAGGCAAACCTCTGTTGTCAGTCACTAAGATTTGGGGGCTGCTCGTTACTGCACCTTAGCTAGTAATAGCTGACCAATACATGCAGAATTGACAGAAATGTAATATACACACCATCCCACCCATCCCCAGCAATCACGCTTGACCACTGGGCCCAGAGTAGTTTCAGAATCCTTCCTAGCATGGAGGTCCAATAAACTGGAGTTGGAGCACAACATATAACCCCATTGATTCCTTGAATTTTAAGGTTCTTTTCATGATTTTTTTTGGGTAAAAATGTGAGGATCTTGTTTGGGAACTAGTGCTGGGATTGGGACTAAGCTGGTTTGACAAAAATCCCTTTTAAAAAAATTGGAATGGGAGGATGCAGCTTGTGCTGGCCCAGTTGAGAGTCTGCCCCCAGGGGTGGGTGGCTGCAGGTTAGCACTTTCTCTCCTGGGGCCCCAGATGGCCGAGGTGCTGGCTGGGGTTGCTGGAGGCTGCAGGCAGAGCTTCACAGCATCTGCAGGTGGGCCAGCTCGCAGCCAAAGCCAGGCCTGGCCTGGCCTCAGGGACAGTGCAGCCTGGGGCCTTGGGAACACTGGAGGCAGGTGGAGACCAGGGCACAGCCGGGGCAAGTCAAGCCTCCCATGCTGTGGCCACCCTGCTGGTGGTCATCTGACTTTATGGCCTGCAGAGTGGGGGACATGGATGGCGTCCAGGGCTACGGGATAAAAACCATCCCAATGGCTAAGAATGGTCATCATGTTGGGGACGTACTGATGCCTTGCACACGCAATAGTCCCGTGAGACCAACACCAGTTCTCTCCCCATTTTACAGAGCAGTCAACTGGGGCTCATGGAGGTTAAGTTGCTTGTCCAAGGTCCCATTTTTGCTAAGTGACCACTGCACAAGGCCAGGTTCCTCTGGCATTTAAGAGCTGGGCTCATGCCATTGGCCTCTCCTCTCCTGGGACAAGGGGACTCCGTGGGCAGGTATTCTCAGGAGCAGGTGGGAGCTTGGTGCGGGGCCGCTTCTGAGCTGCCTGTCTCACAGGGAGACTGACTGCAGTTCTGCTCTCATGCCATGGCGGCGGCCAAGGGTAGAAAAGGGGCATGAAAATGGCCTCAGAGGAATCAGACTGCGTTAAATAAAACCCACCTGTGCCGAAGACCCTGGCCTCAAGGTCCTGAAGTCAGAGCCATGCTTCTGGACAATTGCATAGTGGTACCTATCTCCCCTGCCTCCCACAGTTCCCGGTTCCCACAGGAAATGGTCCCTCTTGGGGAACACATCAGTGATCAGAGCAGGAAAGGACCTGAGGGGCCACTATCCCAGCTGGCCCTGTTGCAGATGAGAAAACAGGTCCCAGGCAGCAGTGAGCCGGGGTGCCAGGCTCTCCTGACCACTCTGTCTGGTAAGGTCCCTGGCAGATGGGGAAGATAGGACTGTCCCCAACTCACCAGGAGCTGCTTCACAGGGAAGTCCTTCAGGTTCCCATCTCGGGGGGAGTCCAGCACCACAGGGAAGCCTTTGTGAGGGGCCTCGATGTAGCCAAACTCAATTTCGTCCTGTGGGGACATCAAGGAGAGCAGTCAGTGGAGCCCAGGGAACACCCCTGGAGTGGGGGGCCTGGGAACAAAGAAGGCGTTTGCACATGTGAGCCAATCTCAGACAACACGGTCACAGAGTGAGCAGGGTGACTCCCTCGACCCCGCCTCCTGGTCCCCAAGCTCCTCCCACAAGCAAACTGTGGCAGCCTCTTTCCAGAGATTGCCTCTGCGTCGCACGGCGTATTTCTTGCTGCTGTCTTGCTGCCTACTTTTTTTATTTGGTACTGGGGATTGGACCCAGGCGCGCTTAACCACTGAGCCACACCCCCAGCCCTCTTTATGTTTTACTTTAAGACAGGGTCTTGCTGAGTTGCTAGGTCTCTCTAAGGTGCTGAGGCTGGCTCTGAACTCTCGATCCTCCTGCCCCAGCCTCCTGAGTCACTGGGATTACAGGCGTGCACCACCCCACCCAGCCTCAACCCCTTTAAAACAGAAAATTGTTACATCCTGGATATATTTTCCTGCAGGTCACAGCGAAGTGTGTTCTGTAGCCATAGTGAGCCATCGGCCTCATTCTTTTTAGTGTCACCTAGACTTCACTGCATGCTGTCACCAGGCCCCATGGATGGACACCTAGATCATGTCACAACCCTTTGCTACACAAGAAGCCACACTGCAGTGAGCTGACGTATCCACACGTCAGTGCACAGGTGCAGGTCACAGCGCGACACCCAGCCAGCTGTGCTGACCTGACCCTGGGGCCACATCCCTCAAGCCTGGGCCTGGGCTCCTCACCTGGATCCAGCGGTCGCCGCGGTTCATGTACTGGAAGCAGACCTTCAGCTCGCAGTTGGTTTTCTCCACCAGATTCTTCACCTCCTTCAGGAACAGGTAGTTGTCCTTCATGCTGCGGAGTGAGGGGAAGAGGAGGCTGGGAGGCAGGGTGAGGGGACAGGGCCACCCTCGGTGGTGATGTTCGAGCTGACCTGTGCTCTGAGCTGGGCAGATGAGGCCACATCTGTGTTCATGGTCACCTTTGCAAAGGCCACTAGGGTCAAGGGTCATGCCAACCCACCTACCTCATGCAGTTTTTGACAAGGTCACAGACCCAGAATGAGGAGGGGACCTCCCCCCACCCCAAGTCCTATGTCTCGGACTCCCCAGACCTAAGAAGAGAGCTATGCCTGGCATGGAGGCTGGGGCTGGCTGTAGGTTACACGGCTGGGAAGACGGAGCTAGGACTCGAACGCAGGTCTGCCTGTCCTGAAGGCCAGTGCTGGGCGGCGGCTGCCCCTTACCAGCATACAAACACCGACACGGGCGGCAGGATGTTGGGGGTCATGATCCACGGTGCAACCCGGAATGTCACGGTGTCTGTGAAGATGGGTGTCAGGGGGATCCCCTGGAGGGAGAGAAGTCTCATTAGGGGCTGGACGTGGCTCAGTGGGAGAGCGCACGCTGGCAGCCTGATCCCTGGCTCCACCCCCACCACCACAGAAGAGAAGCCTGTCATCAGGGTGCTTTCCATACCTGCCAAAGGGGGCGAGACTGAAAGTGGTAGTACATTTATTGAGCACTTACTGTATGCCAGGCTCTGTGCCCTGGCACCAGTTTATTTCTGTTTTACAATAGTTGCAGGGGACGGCACTACTGAAATTCTCACTTTCAGAAGGGGAAACTGAGGAACGGGAGGTTAGTTCACCTGCCCAGTGTCTCTTGTGCTGGCTGAGGATTCAAACCGGGGCAATCAGATTCCAGTCTGTCCTCGGACATCCCAGCTGGACCTGCCCGCTGTCTGTGAATCCCACGTGTCCTGCCCCAGAGGGATGCAGGGGGACAAAGGGGACGGGCTTCTGTGTCTGAGTGAGCTGGGGTGGACTGAGGGCTGGGGATGCAAGGGCCTGGTGCTGAGGCTCTGGTCCTCAGGCCGTGTCCTCGGTGAGGGGCTTCTCTAGGGGACAGGCACACTCCTCCAGCTTCTGCACAACCAAAGCAAATATCCAGGACGCTAACCACAGGGTAGGGCCCCATCTGAGGCCGACTTGAGGTTGAGCCTGTGGTCAGAGCTGGAGTAACTCGGGCAGAACCGGGCCCACAGTCGGAGGTCAGTGGAGCTCACAGGTGTGGCCTGGTGAGAGTCTGGGCCACCTGCTGGGACTCTGCCTCGGGACCAGGTCACACTACTGTAGGGAGGAGGGCAGCCGGGGCACAAGCTGGGGGAGGGTCATTCCTGGGGTTGCACCAAGGACGAGGAGCCCAGAGCACACAGAGGACCTGTGGACATGTGTGGCTGCGGGGGGTGGCCTCTAGGTCTCCAGCCTGGACCAGCCTGGTGCTTTGAGGGCAGAGGACCGGCTGGGCTCCTGGGAGTGGCCCTCTGGCCCCAGAGCAGCCCTCGAGGGGGGCTGGAGCCCTCACCTCAGCCATGTACTCCAGCAGGCTGACGTGGATGGACACCAGGCCCGAGAAGCTCTCGTCCGGGAACCGGAGGCCTTCCACGAAGAACAGCAGCTCCGCGGAGCCTCCCGTGTACTTGACCACGTGGTAGAGCTTCCGCCGGCCCAGGATGTGGATGTAGCGCTGGCCGAAGAACGGGTCTGCAGGGGAAGGACCGGCATCAGGCCCAGCTCCATCAGCAGGAAGCAATCACTGATGGGGACCAGGGACCAGTGACTTGTCCTCTAGATACAGAGGAAAGCACAGTCGCAGACGCCACCAGCGTGACTACAGGCCTCTGTCATCTTTCAGCGCTGCTGTGCCCTGGCGGCCTCTGACCTCCAGCCTCCTCGTCTGTCAGATGAGTGGTTCTCTCATGGATGGTGTGTGAGAAGTGAGAGCAGAGAGCGATCGCACAGCCAGGGGGAAGGGAAGGGTGCCGTTTCTCATTTCACAGACGAGGAAACCGAGGCTCAGAAAAGTGGTTTGTCCAGGGCCCTCCAGTAGGTGACTGAGCTGGGACGCCGATTCTCATCTAAACTGAATCCCGAGCTCCCATCCCCTTTGTAAAAACACCACTGGACACAGCAATCCCCCTGTGCCACGGAAGCCACACTAGCGTCAAGATGCACAGTGCTCCGTCTCCGGCCACTGATTGTCACCGTCAGGAGGGAAGCAGCTGCACCAGTGCGCCTGCCCCACTGAGACCTCCAGCCCATCACAGTCCTGTGGCTCTAATTGGAATGGTCTTGTTCCTCCTTCCTGCAGGTCTTGGTGTGTGTCCTGTGTGGGAATCCTGCCCAGATCTCCAGAGCGCAAGCTGGGATCTGTTCAGAGCTTCCGCAGCCATTGGCCGTTCCCGACACAGCCTTTCTAGATGTACATGATCATGTGGGGCAGACAGGCCTCCCAGGCCCCTCCTGCCTGGCACCTGATCATGCTTCATCAATGTCTACTGAATGAACTGGGGGCTTCCAGACCACTCCCTACAGGAGAGGGCAACTGGGAATTTTCAGGCTGATTCAGGTACATGAATTGATATCTTTTTTTGGGGGTGGGTACTGGGGATTGAACTCTGGGGCACTCGACCACTCAGTCACATCCCCAGCCCTGTTTTGCATTTCATTTAGAGACAGGGTCTCACTGAGTTGCTTAGTGCCTTGCTGCTGCTGAGGCTGGCTTTGAATTTGGATCCTCCTGCCTCAGCCTCCTGAGCTGCTGGGATTACAGGTGTGTGCCACCGCTCCCGGCTCTTTTTCTTTTTTCCAGTGTTGGGGATGCAACCCAGGGCCTCATGTGTGCTAGGCAAGTACTCTGCCACTGAGCCACACCCCCAGGCCTCAGGAATTGCATTACTCCTCTGACTGGCCTGGGCTAGGACCTTTGGGGAGACGAATGGTCACTGTGTAGCATCTGTGCCTAGAAGCAGGGCTCAGCTGATGATCAGACAGCGCCCACGTGGGAAGCATCATAAGAGCAGCTATGGTGAGAGATGGTTTGGTTACTTGCGGGGGGAGGCATCTGAGCGGAGAAAGGCAGCTTTGGAGACGCGCTTGTGGGCGGCAGGGTTGGTTGTGGAGTGTGTGGGGGAGATACTTGCGTGGGCAAAGCCAAGCAGGCAGGACCCTACACAGTCCTTGAAGGAGGCTCTTTGCGCCCTGCAGAGCTGGAAGGGCAGAATCAGGCTCAGCTTAGTACTTTCAATGACAATGATAAGGGTTCATGACCCATCACCCAGGGGTTAGCACGTGCAACCAAAACATTCCTGGTACCAATGTGTCAGGTTCAAAACCTGTGAAATGAAGGGACCAACCACGAAGCCCAGGCTCGGGATGGCTCCTCCTGTGGGACAGAGTGCCCAACCAGACCTCCGTCATAGGTCACCAAGGGTGGGTTACCCTAGTGGTCGTCACTTCCAAAATTAGAGAGGCCCTGGATCAGATGCCACCCTGGCTTTGCAGGTTAGGAAACCTCAGGGAATCCTCTTGATGGGGTACAACAGCACCCGAGCCACGGGGTCATTGAAATGGTGCAGCATCGACCACTTCAGTAACCTTGGTAACCAGGTAACCATGGGTACCAGGCAGGGACCTGCCGGTGCTGCATGGGAGAGGCAGAGGAGGCAGCCATCCTGACCAAAGAGGCAGCATTGTCCTTATGCTCCTGCGGGAAGGTCCAGGAAGTGAAGGGGAGACAGACCCGGGACGTCCCAAGGACCTTGTCACAGCTCAACATAGGAGAGGTCCCTCTGACCCAGAGCCAAGAGCGTGTGCCTGTGGCTCCTCCCCCCATGGGTCCAGACCCATCTGCACACAGTGCCCCTCCCTCCGCCTCTCCCCCACCCACGTGCCCCAGGCTGCACTTGAGCTGAGGCTGGGAAACTTGGGCCTGAGGCCAACTCCTGTTTGTAGGAGTTGCAGTGCCAAGTGTCCTGGGGCTCAGATGGCGAAGGCTCCACCAGGGTCTGGGACAGAGAGCCATCTGGCCAGGGGAGGGGGTCTGCAGGGAGGGCAAATACTAGTCCATTTCTGGCAGCTCCTCCGCCCCACGTGGACTGTGCCCTGTGACTTACAATGTGTCTCTATCCTGGGCCTCATTCAGTGCCAGGGAGATTGATTGCTTGATGAGAACAACCGGCCATTGTCCCGAGGAGCCCCTGTCCCCCATTCCCCGGGCACGGTGCGGATCTCCCCGCCCCGGCATGGCTGGCTCTCCCTGCAGGCACCAACAATGCCTCTCCTCTGAGCAGCCCTCGTGCTTGGGCTGGGCCCGCCGGCCACCCTGACCTCTCCTCAGCCCCAGGCATTGGCCCCAGCTGGCCAGCGCGTGGTATGGTTTGGCGTGACCTCACCAGTCCACTTTGGAATGATTCCACCCGCCAGGCGACTCCTTGAGAGGGTGACCAACTGTCTTGTTTTGCCAGGGCCCATGGAGTTTCCTGAGTTGAGGGACTTTCAGTGCTAAAACCAGGGAAGTTCTAGGCAGATGGGGACAAATGGGTCACTGTGTCCTTGTAGGAAGAGGTAAGGCCTCCAATTCTTGGGGTTCTGGGCAGAACCTCAGTCACTAATCTTCCTAGGAGCAGTGGAGGCTTCAGTTCACCCCAGTCACTATAAAAATATCATAATACTTCCAACAAAAGCACAGCCGCTGATTACAGAGGGCCTCTGCAGCCAGTTCCCGCAGAGGGTCTGACACGTCCCTCATTCCATCCCCCCGCTGTCTGGGGCAGTAGGGGCTCCCACGCAGAGGAGGACCCCAGGGCTGCCGCTGGTGAGCAGATCTCCCTGGCCCCACAGCTCCCTCCCAGGACCCCTTGAGCCTAGCTCCTTGCTCTTCAGGAGAAGGGGAGAGACTGTGCCAGGACCCAGGTGACCACATGACCTTTGTGTTACACACACATTCTCAACCACAGGTACATTCAGATATTTTCTTTTTTTGGAATCAGGGATTGAACCCAGGGACACTTGGCCACTAAGCCACATCCCCAGCCCTATTTTGTATTTTATTTAGAGACAGGGTCTCACTGAGTTGCTTAGGGCCTCGCTAAGTTGCTGAGGCTGGCTTTGAACTCGCGATCCTCCTGACTCAGCCTCCCAAGTCACTTGGATTACAGGTGTGCGCCACCATGTCCGGCTTCAGATATTTTCTTTTCTTTGCCATACTGGGATTTGAACCCGGGGTGCTTTACCACTGAGCTGTATCCCCAGCCTTTTAAAAAAAATTTTTATTTTGGGACAGGGTCTTGCTAAATCACCCAATCTGGTCTTGGACTTGCTGTTCTCCTGCCTCAGCCTCTCGGGTTGCTGGGACTACAGGTGTGCACTACCCCCACCCTGCCTGCCTTCAGATTGTGACAAAGCCTTGAAAATGTTCACGGGGAAGAAAAGGAAATTGGGCCCCGAGGAGTTATTTCCCTTCCTCTCGGCCCATGTGTGGCTCAGGGTATTCATCTGGAGGCCATGTTTTATGAGAATCTGGATAGGAGGGTGGCCACTGTCTCAGTTAGTGGTCCTCCCTGGGGACGGGCAGCCCAGATAATGCAGTCTCCAGGGAACATTCTCCAAGCACCTGCAGAGGTGGCTCCTCTTTTTCTCTTGCCTGCTCAGGACCCATCTCCATGGCAAGCCACGGGGAGGGAGGTGAATGTGGAGCCAGACTGAGTCCAGTCCATTCCCTCAGCGAGGGCAGAGACCTCTAGATCATTGCCGGACATCGCCTGGGCCACAGGTCTTTGTCAAGGCCAAGTCTGCGTCCTGGGTGGCAACTCTGGCTTGGACCATGTAAACATCAACATCTCCGGCCCCCTGGGGCAATGGAGCCAGCCTGACTCCAGGGACATTCCAGCCTGCTGGAGGTCACTGCCCAGGGCCCAGGGTGGATCAGGAGGGGGCTGGCCTGGGGTGGCTGGAATCCACTGGCGTCCTGACTAAATCACTCCCTGAGGTGAGCCCCTACCCTTCTAATGCTCCCGTCCAAAAGCAGGCCCTAGGGCGAGGCCCAAGGTCCCAGGCCCCAGAGAGCCGCGAGCCGTGGTAAACTGCAAAGCTGTTTTGCTGGGGGGGCTTATAAATGCATAAATCAGACCCTGACTGTCCCTTGCTTAAACCGCCTGACGGCTCCCCTCTGCACTCCGAACAGAATCCAAGCCCTGCCTGCATCTGGCCCCTGGCCCCGCTCGCTGACCTTGATTCCCCACCCCCACCCTGGTTGTCCTGTTCCTCCCAGGCTCAGAACGGCCCCTCGGCCCCTCTCCGAGCTCCACACACGCTGTCCCCTCTCTCAAAGGTTTTCACCTCCTCACTGTTGATTTGAGCCTGATCTCAAACACCGCCTCCCTAGACCACCAGCCAGCAGGGCCTCTGCCATGCCACGCTCTGTCACTCCGTCTGTTTCATTTCCTCCAACCGTGCTATTTATTATGTCCCCGGGCTAGGCGGGCAGCTTTTCAAGGGCAGGGTGTGACTGCTGTTTATTGCAGGGATCCCCGCTCTGAGAAAGGCTCTGGCACCACGGTGACTCAACGCACGTTCATAGAAAGTGAGACCGTGCAGGCGGCTCCAAGGACTGGTTCCAGGGCAGAGCATGCCCCCTGCATAGCAGAGGCCCAGGACACCCTGTCACCATTGAGAGGAACAAGGGGTCACTTCTTGGAGGGTGTCCATGGCATCTCTAGGGGGGCTTCACAAGTTGGAGATGGCTGGGTGCAGTGGTGCACACTGAGCCCCAGGGACTCGGGAGGCTGCAGCAGGAGGATCACAAGTTCAAGGCCGGCCTTGGCAACTTAGCGAGACCCTAAGCAACTTAGTGAGACCCTGTTCTCAAAATAAAAAATAAAAAGGGCTGGGTTGTGGCTCAGTGGTTAAGCACCCCTGGGTTCAATAACCAGTAGCAAAAAAAAGGGTGGAGATGCCAGATTCCACCTGGAGGAGGCCCGGCTTGCCTCAGGTATCTTGAAGATGACATTACTCCGGAAAAGGCAGACCTTAAAAGCCCTGTCTCCCCTGGCCATCAGGAAGGACACAGACTCAGGTCACTGCAGCCTCTTTGGGAGGACAGGTGTATGTCAGGGGAGCCTCCCAAGCCCATGGACCATAGTGCTTCCCAGCCCCAAGTACTGAGGCCAGGTTTGTGCTCTGCAGTCACCTGCACCTGCGGGGACCACAGTGGCTAATGGGGGGTGGCCTCAGGGGGCGGCGCTGGGCTCACTCACTCTCCACGTAGAACACGCCCACTTTGTCCGAGTCTGAGACGGAGATGTAGAGGACTATTTCGTATCCAGCCGGCAGGCGGTCGGGGCCCTTGGTCCGCAGGACCATCTGGGACATGTCCTTGAGGTCTGAGGGGCAGAGGCACAGGAGGTTAGTGGGAGGGGACCTGCCTCGGGAGGGTTGGTGACCACAGCCGTGCATCATGGGAACCACAGAGGAGCATGAAGGAGAGGAGGACACTCTCGCCCCCTCAGCACCAGAGATGGCTATAGGGAATCAAAACTTATCAGCTACAGGTGTTCTTGCAAACAAGACACCTTGTAGTCCTTGGTGGAATCTGCCTGCAAACGGGATTTTCTACCAAGAGGAAAATCAGGAGTTTTAACTACAGGTGCTCTTACAAACTAGGGACTTTGTAGTCCTGGGTGGGAATTGCCTGCAAACAGGATTTTCTGCCAAGAGTTCAGAAACATAGAGAACATTGCTTGCAAACAGGAATGTTTCTCTGGCCCTGAGATAGGACAGAGCTTGAAATGTTTGCGTCTAGGTTAGATTAAGAAACAGTTCAAGGAGTGGTTATCTGGCTGTTGCGCATTGGCCCTAGCCATTGCTGTTGGTGATTTACCGGCTTTGCCTGGGAATTTGATGCTGTTGGCTTTTTGCCTTCTTTGTCTGTAGGGGTATAAAAGGCTAAAATCATATGTAACAGGGGAGAAGGACATAGAAGGGTGGAGAAGGATAACAACGATGGAGAATAAAAGATGATTGCATGCTGACCTGTGTTGGAGATCTCCCTCCCCCTCTTCCTTTCTTCTCCTCCCTTCCCATCATTAATTTCCCTACATCTGGCGTAGTCGGCAGGATCAGCACCAAAAGGGTAAGCACCCCAGGTTTTAAATAATAAAAGGGGAACTTTTAAAATAATAATAATAATAATAATAATAATAATAATAATAAGTAAAATACTAAAAGCTATCAGCTTGGAAGGGTTTCGCCCCGCTAAGGGGGACTTCCAAAATTATAACAATAATAATAATAATAATAATAATAATAATAAATAATAAAAGCTATCAGCTTAAGGAAGGGTAATTGCCCCAGGAAAAAAGGGGGACTTCCAAAATCAATGTAAATAATAAAAGCTATCAGTACTGAAAGGGTTACATCCTGGTAATAAAAGGGGGACTTTCAACATTATCATGGAGAATTCTCATTCATTAAAAGCTCAATATCTAAAATTACTACAGGGGTCAAAAAGCCCTGAGCAACAGCTTTCCTGGCCTGACCTTGCTAAAGTCCACTTTGGAATGTGTAGGAAGCTGCGACACAGAAAGATGATTTTTTCTCATGCTGTTTTAAATCCTTGACGGCCGTGTCTCTTTTACAGGACTTGCTTTTTGTTTAGATTCTGTATCTTCTGAGCTCATGAATTTTTCTTTGTGTGTGTACTTGTATGTTATGTATTTTTATTTGTCTTTCTGTCATATGTCAAACCATGTATATGGTATCAAATTAATATAAAGAGAGCTCTCAATTAAATTCAGATTTGGATCCAATCTTTGATTCACGTGATTTAAAACGTTCAGTTTAAATTGACTAAATAAGTAAAAATCAAATGTCTTAACATTACTTACAGGTTTTTCAAAGTGTTAATAGTACTGTTTATTGTAAAATGCGTAATGTCCTTTCTTTCTAGGATTTTTCTTCAACAGAGGAGAAAGCAAACACTATTCAATATGCTTGTCTAATATAATTGTTCTTACAAAAAATAAGTAAATTGGTTTTGATATACAAGAGGTTAATTAAATATGTTTATTAAAGAGATCTGCTCAATTTACAAGGTTAAAATGCTAACTGTTAAACTCTTAACTCCTTACATTCCAGGACTACGTGCTTAAATGTCACTGGTGTTTTCCTAGGTTAATAAATTACTTTATATTGTCACTAAAGACAAGGTTAAAGTTAACTCCTAACATGAATATTTCTATTTACAGAGAAATCCAAAAGTTTCAACTGTGTTTCAATCAAGGTACTATACTAACAAAATATTTCATTTTATTAAAATAAAGTAATTTAAGTTCAGAGTTTCACAAGAATGATTTCAAAATGTGAACAAAGAATGAAACTAACAGGTAAGAAAAAATATATAAAAGATTCTAAGCATAAATATATATTTGGTAAAAGATATAAAAATATTTCTAAATATTGAAAAATCTTCCTATAATGAGATACAAGGAAGTTTGAAAGGAAAAGAATTTTAAAAAGGTTTATGATGGGAAATTAAACATAAAGTTGGTGATAGGAATTTAGATATAAGGCTTGGAATGAAAAGAAAAAAGGTTTATAAGGAACGGTTTGTACAAGTGAAAGTTTTGAGTAAGTGAAAGAGGGTCTAAAGTGTTAAAAAAGGTCTAAGTAAAAAGAATCTGTGTAAGTGATAGGAAGTAAAGGGTAAATTTCACAAACTTTGTGTTTGTGATTAAATTGGCTGTAATTAACACAGATTTATGTAAACTTTTTTTTTTTTTTTTTTTTTTTTTTGGTACTGGGAATTGAACCCAGGGGCACTCCACCACTGAGCCACATCCCCAGCCCTATTTTGTATTTTATTTAGAGACAGGGTCTCACTGAGTTGCTTAGGGCCTCGCTAAGTTGCTGAGGCTGGCTTTGAACTCGCTATCCTCCTGCCTCAGCCTCCCAAGTGTTGGGATTACAGGTGTGCGCCACCGTGCCCGGCTATGTAAACTTTAATGTACTAATATAAAACAAAATCTAAAATGTTGATATGCCCCATCAAGATAATTTTCTTCTATTTGTCAGGTTTATTACTTGGGAAAACTGAGTTCTAAAAAATTAACAAGTGTTCCTGTTCTAAAATCTCAAATAAATACTAAATTACCCTAAACATCAGGTCTCTTAAATTCTATTCCTAAAAACAATCAATCTTATAATTTGGGTTTTTTAAATAAATATGGTTAATCAACAGATGTTAAAATGTCATACTATATTTCATAGCCTAATTTTTCTAGAAACTAAATTTAGTCAACGTCGAAATAATTGTGCTATTACTCCTTTTTATATGTTAAATGTGTTTATGTTTTCTAGGTATACAAACTTCTAAAGCACAAAGTTTAAAACAATATCTTTATCTAGCTACTATTCTCCAAACTAAGCTTGTCTGTAATCTTTAAATTTTACTAAAGTTTACCTATATCATTTTATATAATATTATCAATAAGATATATAATGTCCTCTTACACTGAGGTAACATTTTAAATATATAATTTTTACAGTACAAAAGGAACATAATCTATTTAAAAGTCTATATTATAAAACAACATTTTGCTACTTTGACATATTAAAAAAAAGTTAAAAGTTCTTTCAGTCTTTAATCTATATTTAAACATAACAATAGATGATATTAACTAATATTTAAACTCTAAAAACAATATATGTAAATGTTACAAGATAACATTTACAAAAGAACATTAAAAAATAATAACAATAATAAACAATAATACTTGAGTTACTAATGACTTTTTAGCTGTAAAATAATCTTTTATTAAAAAGCCCAGGATGTCTAACTACTGTAGCAAAGCCCTGCATGGAAAAGCTCTGTGTAAAGTCTTATCAACCCTGACCTTGATCTCAAGCTCACAGCTCCTGGGAAAAGAAACTCTTTTACTAAACAGCAACAATGTTTCCCCAGCTCCACTTCTCCAGTTCCTGCCTGCCTCGCAGCAACTTCAAACAGTGAACTTTCTTCAGAGCTACACAGAGCTCCTAATATTACACATAGCAACTATAAAAAACTACATAGATGTCCTAGTTTCTATAACTTTCCTAAATACAGAAAATAAAGTTTACTTAGTTTTTAACTTACTAATAAATAAATACAATATACACAGGTAAATAAATAAATAAAACGTATACAAGTAAAAGTTAATAACATAACTTTTTAAACTTATAAATCTTTATTATAGAGTCCTCCTTTAACCCTCACTGAACCTATAAGCTTAATCAAGCTATTCATAACACAAGAAGCAAGATTGGCTTCAAAACCAAAGTGATTTATCTAAGATTTCTAAGGAGCCCTGCCTCAACTAAACTAAGGCTCTAAATAAGCTAATAAAATACTCAAACTCCAGTTTAAAAAAGAGGGGGAAAATACACCCCTACATTTTACTTTAAATTTGATTGTACAAGTCCTTTCTACATTAAATTTTTCTCACCTTTGATGATAAAGGTCTCTCTCCTATTCATAAGCCACCCCGAGGGACCCACTAACTAACACATGGCATGGTCCACAACCATTGCTAACCCAAGGCAGAGGATTTGCTTCTGTCTTTCCAGGAACTGCAGAAAAACCTCTGAGGGTACCGGCCAGGAACATTCATCCTCATGTCCAGGCCCCCGACTCAACAGATGGAGAATTTATTGCTGAATGAACAGCACCCCCCTGATGGTGGACCACATCTGGGGAGAGAGCAAAAGCCTTAAAGGTCAAGCAACAGCTATGGCTCCTAACCCAGATCCAGGAGCCGGGACTTTATTTTTCCTAATGTGTGCAATTATTACTGCTGACTCAAGCATCGCTCATGCTGCACCTACTCCTTAAGATGCTTACCATGGCAACAAGAAAAGGACTTGGACTCTCAGTTAGCTACAGATGTGCTTCACCTGCAGCAGATGGTAGCCTGGCTTGGAGATCTAGTGACACTTTGGGCCACACAAAGTGTTTTAAAATGTGACTAGAATTCTTCTTATTTTTAACATAACTCCTGTGCTTTATAATATTAGTGACTCTTGGGATAAAGTTCAAAAAGAATTGCATGGACATCAAAATTTAACTGTAAAAATTATGAAATTAGAAAGAACTATAATGGATACATTTAGTAAAATGTTGCCCGATATTGTTGGGTCTGATATGGTTCAGGGACTTACTTCTAGTATTGTTAATTTTAATCCATTGGGTCATATTTCTACTGTGTTGTCAATTTCATTGGGTAATGTTATAATAATTTTTTCTTATTTGTTTTGTTTTATATAAAGTCTTCTGGCGCTAAAAGAAACAACAGCAATTGAACAAAAGGGCTTCTCAAATCGCTTCAGCTTTGACATTTTTTCTAAATCAGAGGGAGGAGATGTAGGGAATCAAAACTTATTAGCTACAGGTGTTCTTGCAAACAAGACACCTTGTAGTCCTTGGTGGAATCTGCCTGCAAACAGGATTTTCTGTCAAGAGGTCAGAAACAGAGAGAACAGCCGGGTGCAGTGGCACACACCTGTAATCCCAGCACTTGGGAGGCTGAGGCAGGAGGATCGCAAGTTCAAAGCCAGCCTCAGCAACTTAGTGAGGCCCTAAGCAACTCAGTGAGACCCTGTCTCTAAATAAAATACAAAATAGGGCTGGGGATGTGGCTCAGTGGTGGAGTGCCCCTGGGTCCAATCCCCAGTACCAAAAAAAAAAAAAAAAAAAAAAGAGAGAGAGAGAGAACATTGCTTGCAAACAGGAATGTTTCTCTGGCCCTGAGATGGGACAGAGCTCAAAATGTTTGCGTCTAGGTTAGATTAAGATACAGTTCAAGGAGTGGTTATCTGGCTGTTGCGCATTGGCCCTATCTGTTGCTGTTGGTGATTTACCGGCTTTGCCTGGGAATTCAATGCTGTTGGCTTTTTGCCTTCTTTGTCTGTAGGGGTATAAAAGGCTAAAATCATATGTAACAGGGGAGAAGGACATAGAAGGGTGGAGAAGGATAACAACGATGGAGAATAAAAGATGATTGCATGCTGACCTGTGTTGGAGATCTCCCTCCCCCTCTTCCCTTACTTTCCCTTTCCTCCCTTACCATCCCTTCCCTTTTTATTTCCCTACAGATGACCGCCCACTAACCACTGGGACTTTCCTGTCCGTCCTTTTTCTGCCCAGCTGTGTTATTTTTAAAAACTTGGTTCCAGGTGAACCGATTTTACCGTTTTGTTTTCTGCTTTGAGCACAAATGGATATTTGGGTTCATCGTCCCCAGGAGGCGCAGGTCCCACCTGCCCGACCCTCGGCTCTGCCCAGGATGGGCGTGAAGGCCTCCCTGCCCTCCCTGCCCCAGGGTGGCAACGGCACCTTCCTTGCTGTAGACCTTCTCGTCGTTGCAGTCCTCCTTGGGCAGCCAGGGTGTGTCCCGGTCACAGTTCACCAGCAGTATGGCCCCCTGGCCTTCGGGGCCCCAGGTCCAGGACGCCTGGAAGTCACAGGGAGGTAGGTCAGCATCCTCTCCTCTGTCCCAGTGCAGACCCTGAGGGACACCTGAGAGAACCCCAGGATGCTGCTAAAGAGCAGCCACCACCTGCAGGGGGGCCAGCTGCCACCTGACAAAGGTGAATTCCAAGTCTGATGCCCAGAGAGGACCCACGTGCGCATCCGAGATACACAGGACATGAGGGCTGAGCAGGGCTCCGGTGTCGGGGTGGCCGTGCCTGGCAGTGTGGAGCTGGGGAGGCGGGGAGGCGGAGGGTGGCCAAGGCAATGAGCAGACGTACTGAGATGGGACCAGAGGGCTCCAGATGGGGCCTACATGGTGCTTCGCCGTCTTTCCTTTTTTCGGTACTGGGATGGAACCCAGGGACACGCTACCACTGACCTACATCTCTAGCCCTTTTTATATCAGTTAAGACAGGTCTCACTAAGTTGCCCAGGCTGGCCTGGAACTTGTGATCCTCCTGCCCCGACCTGCCGAGTCGCTGGGGTCACAGGCCCACGCCGCCACGCCTGGCTTACTTCTGCTGCTTCATTTTCTACCCTCCAGCCAGAGGACGACAGGAAAAACTGACCCCATCAGGTCACTTTCCTACTTTGAGCCCTCCCTGTTGACTCAGGGTTAAGCCTGGGTCCCTGCTGTGGTCTGAGAGGCCCAGGGGACCAGCCTGCCCGCCAGCCTCTCGCCTCTACCTCACCCTGGCTTGTTCTGTTCCACCCCACTGGCTGCCCTTCCGCTCCCCAAATGCCGAGCTCCCAGCCTTCGCCCACCTGGGCCTCTGCTTGGACTCATGCCCTCCTTTTCGTGAGTCAGCTCTATTTGCCCTTCTAGTCTCAGCACAGCTGGCCCTTCTTCCAGGAAGCCTTGCTGGACCCCAGAGCAGAGCAGCTTCCCTGGGTCTCCACATGAATGGATACGGAGAATGAGAAATTCCCAAGATAAGGAGGCCTGAGAAAGAGGGAGTAAAAATGAAGCCATGCATTGACAGCTTTCATCTCCCAAGACAAAGGTTTTCCAGAGGCTGGCTGCAGGCGGAGAGGAGGGTGTGATCATCCTCAGGAGAGACGGTCTCTAGAAGGCGGTCATCTCCTCCAGAGTAAATCCTCTTCAGACGCTGCACACAGACCTTGACCAAGAAGCTCAGATTCCTGAGTGTCCAAGGAAACTGATGTGCTCACTAGACCTATACAAACCCAGTCCCTGTCTTTGCTCAGTGGCTCATTTTCCACTAGGAAAGTGGGTTCATGGGCGCCATATCACCCCTACATCCCCCTGAATAAACAGCTGAGGTGACTCGTGAGGCGTGCGTCCTGCCTGGTCTTTTTGTGCTAACACATGTGGCCCTGCACGCAGCCTTTTGGGGCGTACTTAGGATGGTTGTTATGACACAGTTGTGCATGTCATTCTTGAAGGAACGTAGGTCTTCCCTGGTTCCCCCCAGAACGTGGTCTCCCTGAGGGCTGGGTCTCCCTTGGTGTTTGTGCATTCCCTGGGCCTGACCCAGTCCTGGAACATAAAAGTTGCTTGACAACTATTTATGGGATGAGCAAAGAAAAGGTGGAAACGTCTCTGGCTCAGGAGTGGAAATGCTGGCCAGGGTCAGGCCCACGGGGATTGTGTGATTTTTGCCAAGATTGCTCAGCCCCCTGGGAGAGGCTGAGGGCTTCTCCCTGGTGTTGCTGAGTCTCAGCGCCTCTGTGGAGGCTGCTGTCACGTGGCTTGGCCGCAGACACAGAATGCTCGTGCCCAGCTGACCTGGGCTGAGGAGGAGCCCAGCCAAGAACACGGAGGGAGGGGCCCCCACAGGCCAGAGGCTCCCCATCTGATCTGCAGAGAGCCTGGGGAGAGATACTAGGCCCAGGCCTCTCACTGGGCTACGTTTTTTATTTTTTCAGTACTGGGAATTGAACCAGGGTCATTCGACCACTGAGCCACATTCCCAGTCCTCTTAATTTTCTTATTTTGAGACAGGGTCTTGCTAGGTTGCTGAGGCTGGCCTTGAACTTGTAATCCTCCTGCCTCACCTCCCAAGTGGCTGGGATTACAGGTGTGTGCACCACACCCGGCTTATACTACTTTTTAAAGTACTCATCTAGCTGTGGGTGAAGTTCAGTGGTAGAGCAGGTGTTTAGCATGAGTTTCATCCCCAACACCAAGAAAAGTACTTATTGATTTCATCTCTTTATAATTAAGCCAGACTTCTGATTGTTCACACGAAAGTCATGGGGCTGGCCGGGCAAGGTGCGGCACGCCTGTGTCCCAATTGAAGGACTTGGAAAATAGCAATTCCCCGGGGAAAAGGGAACCACAACCCCCAGGGAGAAAGAGACAGTAACAATCGGCTCTCAACTTTCACAACTGCCCCCCATCGACTGCCCACCCCTGGGTTCAATCCCCACTCCCCACCCTCCAAAAAAGTCACACGTGCCCATGACCAAAGTCTCAAGGGTAAAGAAGGGCGTCAGATGGAAACTAGTTCAAAGCAACAGCTAGCCATGCCCACGGAAAACCAAAGGAACCTGGAAATGGGGCTGAGGGTGGAGTACGAAACAGGAGGGCGAGGAGACCTTGCTGTCCGTCCAAGTTCAGACACGTGCACACCAAGCACGCCACACATTTCCCAAGAGTCATGAGGACAGAAAGGGGCACAGGCTCAGCCCAGAACACGGGGGGCAAAGGGAGAATGACGGAAGCAAGATGCAAGGAAGTAAGCCAGGCGCGGAGCGGACGGAGACATGGATGAGGAGTAGAGAGGACTGGCGTGATCAGGGCTGCCCTGTGATGGGGAGGGCCTCACCTGCTCCTCCATTTTAAATAAAGAATGGCTCAGCGGATGCCCCGTGTAGGCCCTCCATTGCAGGCAGGGCTGTCCTCTCTGGCCGGGGAACCAGTCTCGGGAGGGAGGCTGCTCTGCAGCTGATCCTATGGGCGACCGGGCTCTGCCGCGGCTGGGCTGGCCCTGGTGCGTGGGTGTCTGGGAGCCTGTCGGGCCCGCCTCCTGTTCTGCCTGGTGGGAGTCCTGTGGTTGCCTCAGGGTCTGGTCAGGGCTCTGCCCCTGAACTGCCCCCGTTCAGGCGAGCCCACCCTGATGGCCGGGTACCTTCTTTGGGTTGTTCCTCTCCACCTCGCCATCCCGGTCTGCGTCCACATCCAGGGAGATCTCTGGGGAGGAGAGACATGGGTGAGTTGCTGAGCCTGCACTAGACGGGTGGCGCGGACATGAGGGAGACCCCTGGGACCAGGGTGCCACTCACCCAGGGCTCGGTCGCTGAAGACGGGGGTGGTGGGGGCTTGCCGAGCTCTTCTTCTCCGAGCCCCTGGCTAACGTCCACCACCACCAGGGAAGCTCAGCAGACACTGTGTGGACTGGGTGGCCGGATAGGTCAGGGTGCTGCCTCCCTCACTCCTAGGGGCTGGGGGCCAATCCTCACTGGATAGATTTGGAGCCTCAGTTTGGAAAGGTGGAGTCCTGTGCCCAGGGGCACACAGGAGGTGGGAGCAGAGCGAGGTCCACGCTGCACTGGTCTGACTTGGTTATAATTTGAAGATGTGCCAGCACGGGGGTCCCTGTCTTTCCCAGCCCATCTGGGTGTGTGTCTGTGTGTCCACCGTGCATCTGTCTGTACCTGTGTCCTCCCCAAGAACTCCCGGGAGTCTAGATCCCACCTCCAAGGACAGAAGGTTTTCCTCTGAGTGAGGAACATGTCTTCAACCCCTCCCTCTTGATCTGAGGGTGTCTGTGATCGGGGCTCCTGCTAGATGACCCAGGACAGGGTTCCTGCTCAACCCTTCTCTAGGGGAAGGGACTTTAGCATCCCTGGGCTGGCCACGGACACAGGCTTTGTGGAGACAGTGAAAAGGTTTAGCATTAGACAGTGTTGGTTTGGACCCCTGGTTCTCTGCTTATGAGCTGTGTGACTTTGGGCAGATTAGACAACCACTCTGATTTCCTCACTTGTAACACGGAGCCCTTTCCTGTTACAGTGGTCGCACTGATTGCAATGGCAGGCACTACTGTCATTTGAGCCAGATAATTCTTTGTTGTGGGGACTTCCCTGTGCTTGGTAGGATGCTGCCTTCTGCCTACTAGATGCCAACAACATCCCTAAGCTGTGGCAATCAAAAATGCCTCCGGATGTGCTCAAATGGGTGTGGAAGGGATTTCAGATTTGAGAGACGGATGGGTGCTGCTGAGACGGCGTCCAGTGTCACCCAGAGAGAGCTGTGCTGGTTCCAGAGCTCCCTTGGGGTCTGTGCACACCTGCCTGACTCGGCCTGAGGTGGGGGCTGGGTGGGGACGAGTGCACTCCTGGTCAGTCCCTTGCCAGGCACACCCTCTCCCTGGGTGGGGTGGGTGTGAGGAGGGTCCTGGTACAGGAGGAGCATGGATGTCACCCTTTCCTTGGTGGCCCAGCCCAACTGGGCCTATGGATCACACCCAAGTCCTCACTGTGCCCACAGCCTCCTGACCCTGAATGTGGCTGTGCTGGGGTAGAAAGAGGCAAGAAGGAGGGGCAGGGAGGTCCCTGGAAGAGGCACCTGGCAGTATCCTGCCTCCGGGGAGGCCTCCTGGGAGGCTGCAAGGAGTGGCCTCTCCACTCCTGTCACTGTGGACAAGCGGCGTGGGCCGGGGCACCTGGGGGGCATGGTGGCCTGTGCACAGACCTGCTCTGATGGAGCCTGCGGTCCTGGAGGGAAATGTCATGGGGCCCATTTCACAGGAGAGCAAGCCCGGCTTCGAGCAGTCACCTGCCAGCGAGCGGCCTGATCACCCTGGAGGGAGGGGGCGCCAGGCGCTCCTGAAGGGGCTGAGGCTCAGGTGTGCGAACGGGGTTGGCTCTGGCTCCCAGGCCTTCCTGAACTTCCCCGCCCAAGTGCTCACTGCCAGCTGCACACTGCTTTCCGCCGCACGCTGTCCTCTGAGTCACTCCTGGAAGTGACCCCACTTCCACACAGATGAGGAAACCAAGCCCCTGGCAAGGAAGCAACCCCTGGAGACCCAGAGGCTGAGCAGGCTTCTCCCTCAGGCCTCTGCTTCCAGCTCTCGGTTCTGTTCTGTTCTCACCACTGACCTAGGCTGACCTCTGACTGACTGCTGGCCGACCCAGGCCAGTCTCCTACCTGGGCTGTTTCCAAACGCCAAGCCCACCTTCAAAGACCCCTGCTCACTCCCCTGAAGGTGAGGCCAGAGGAAGAGGCACATCCCCACCTAGCGGCCCTGTGGCCTTTGTCTCTAAGCTGCAAGGTAACATGGACGCCCTTTGTAATGTCCACTAACAAGCGGCTCTTAGGAGAGGCATTACCAGGTGCCTCACACTGCTCGATTGCTCTATGAGTTTCTTAACTTTAAAACTTTAGCAATTAGCTGGGCACAGTGGCGCCCGCCTGTAATCCCAGCGGCTGGGGAGGCTGAGGCAGGAGGATTGCAAGTCTGAGTCCAGCCTCAGAGATTTAGTAAGACCCTCAGCAACTTAGCAAGACCCTGTCTCAAAACAAACAAAAAAGGGGCTGAGAGGGCCTGGGGTTGTGGCTTAGGAGCGCTTTCCTGGTACATGTCAGGCACTGGGTTCGATCCTCAGCACCACATAAAAATAAACAAATAAAATAAAGGTATTGTGTCCATTTACAATTAAAAAAAAGGGCTGAGGATATGGCTCAGTGGTAAAGCACCCTGGATTCAACCTCTAGCACCAAAAACCAAAAACAAACAAACAAACAAATAAAAACCAAGCAAACAAAAAATTTTCGAGTAATATTTGCATCATGTACAAAAGAAATATATATATCAAATAAAACTGTACTAAATGGTTTCTGAAGAAAAACATCAGTTTCCTGTCTAGCTCCTCATCTCATCTTCCTGGTACAAAATAAAATACTTCTTGCCATTTCCTGATTTATTAAATTCAGACAGCGTTGCCGCCTTCCTGTTATGAAATTCAGGCATTTCATCACTGGGCCCTCGTCACCTCCTGCCATCTCCTGCTGGGCTTCTTGGTTTCTCTCTTGGGACCTGCGACCCGACCCTACAGCCAACTCAATGGCCTCCTGGGCCCTTCGCCTTCCCTCAGAGGGCCCCCAAGTCACAAGCCATCCCCTGGGACTGACCCCTGCTGGGCTCCCCCATGTCTGATTCAACCCAATTCTGGGCCTGATGCCTGTGGGGACAGCAGGGACAGTGAGCAGGGCTGGTGTGACCTGCCCAGAGCTCTGCCCTCCCGGGATGGCTCTGCCTTCCCCGGGGGAGGAGGGTGAGGACACCTGTTTCAGGGACTCTGGGCTCCAGACATTTCCCAGAGGCTCAGGCTCCTACCTCAGCTCCTCTGAATAGCTCCAAGGGGTCAGGTGGCGCCTGGGTGTGGGACAGATTAACGGGAAATGTCACTAGGATTGGGTTCAAGGCAGTCTGCCCTGAGATCAAGACACCAGGCCTCAGCGGGGTTTTGGCCGGCTGCCAGCCCCATGGACGTCGGCGGGTGCTGACCTGCGTGCCTTGGGCAGCTTGGGATGCAGGGGAGCGGGGACTCCCTCCCGACAGCCAAGAGGGTGCTGGTCAGGGGGCCCAATGAGCAACCGGGCTGGTGGTTACCAGCTCCCTACCTGCCGGGGCCTGGCAGGAGCCCATCCCCCCTCCCACTTTCCCCTCAACGGGAAGTCTTTGCAAATCAGCTTGGAGAGAGTCACGAGGGTCCTCAGGGGTTGATTTCCACTCTACAGCTTGGACAAAGTGAAGCCCAGAGGAGCTGGGCTGCTCATCAAGGTCACACAGCAAGTTCTCGCAGGACTGGGACTAAATTCAGGCCTGATGTGGCCAAGGACACCATGTATTTGGTTCCAACTCCCAGGGCGAAGACCGTGGGACAGTTAGGTTCATTTCACCCATCTTCACCCTCAGCATGGCCACCCCAAGGGAGGGCGGCTGAGAGGGCACCACTGAGCACCTGCCCTGGGCCTTGGCAAGGCCCCTTGGACGTGCCATTCCGCACATCCTTGGAAGCACCCGCGAGAAGGCCCTGCGCATCCCGCCTTGCATGTGAGGAAACTGAGGCTTGGGATGGCGATGCAGCTGGCCTGAGGCCGCAGCGTGGGGTCAGGGCATCCCTGCCTCCCAGGCACTGGCCCGACGGATTGCTCGGGATGGGGGCTCAAGGGCTCCGAGCAAGAGAAGGCCTGGGGTGGGAGCAGGTGCATCAGTGCTTCCCGGGAAGCCCGTCCTGTTTTCTCCCGATTCAGAGGGGGGGTTTTCACCAAGCCCATGTGACAATGCATAGGGCCTGTCTTTTCTTCTGGGAGGACATCGGCCCACTCCTCAGGGTGAGCCGATGGCAAACTGTTATATTAACATCTCTTTTTTGGTCATGCATCAAAGTTGTCGAGCTTCTTAAATCTTAGGGGCACAGAGGGGGCCATTCACAGGCCTGTGGAACCTGAGAATCTGGAAGATGTGGCAGTTAACGACACGCACGTCGGTGAACACAGAGGCCCAGAGCCTTGAGTGCGGCACCTGGCGGGGCAGCCAGAGCCCCGCTGGGCAGGGCCTCCAGAGAACCGGGAGGTCTCCCAGCTGCCATCCTTCAGCCTGTCCTCAGCCCCAGGATCACCTTCATCTGCCGGGTCTCCGGCCCCTGCCCTTGCTGCCGTCGTCCTCAGGTGTCCCTGTCTCTGTGGGATTCGGTTTCCTGAGGACAGTCATCCGAGACGCCTGGGGGCTGTGCTCACGGGCCAGGCTCACACACCAGGGAGTCTTTAGTTTCATCTCCAAGGCCCCCTGAGGTCATCCCGAACAAGGTCCCCATGCTGGCCTGGGCACCCCCTCGGATGCAGAATGAGGGACAGTCTGACCAGCAGCCAAGCCCCCTCGGGAGCCGGCTGAGGAGCCAGAAGGCGCTGTTGCTGAGCCAGTTTCTGTGGCTGAAGGCACAGGGGAGACTGGCGGGGGTGCTGGGAGGCTCCACAACCCCCAGGGATGTGACATAACCCAGGTGACTTATTAAGTCACACCAGCCACTTTCTGGGTGTGTGGCCCCAGGCAACCTGTCATTAGTTTTCCCTTTCCAGAGCCTTGATTTTCTCATCTGTGAAGCAGGGACAGTTATAATGCCTGTCCCTGCAAGTGCAAGGACAGACAGACGGGCGTGGGCAGCTCGGGGCGGACAGAGCACTCGCCCAGCACGCTCAAGATTGTGGACTTGATCCCCAAGACGGCAAAAAGGAGGAGAGGAGAGGAAAGAGAATCGATCACACCACGGTGGTAAAGAGCCTGACTGACCGCGCCGCGCGGTAGACACCCCGCCTTTCTCAGCCTCCGCTTCCTCCTGCTTCCAAAGGCGCCCACGGTTCTTCCCGCACGGCGTGGGCGAGCAGCAGGTGGGAGCCGCTCCTGTGAGTTTATAAAGCACCCAGCACCCAGCACCCAGCTGGTGCTTGGGATCTGGTGGTTCCCTTCCTGCCGTGTGGCAGCTCGGTCAGTGTGAATCAGGTGGACAAAATGACCCTCCCAGAGGGTCACTTTCATACTGTGATTAAAAAGTGAAAGTGACACCTTCGCTGCCGCTGGTGAGTGGTGAGCTACTGCAGGGTCCGAAGGTCATGTCCCCGGGCTGCCAGCCAGCGGGCTCCTCCTCCCTGGCACGCGGGCCTGGAGCAGGGCGGTGTAGTGCACTGGGAAGAACCTGGGGTGGGGGAATCATCCTGATCCCAGAATCAACCTGCCACGGGTTGCTGTGTGACTTTGAATGAGTTTTCTAACCTCTCTGGGCCTCACCATCCTGTGGATCAAACGAAGGACTTGCTCTGAGTGAGCTGAGGACCCAAGGCTGTATCCCTGTGCCCCAGGACTGGGTTTGGGGAGGACAAGGACAGTGCTGCAGGAGGAGGAGCTGGGGGAGGGAGGCACCTTCCCTCCTCCTGTGCAGCCACAGAGCCTAGAGGGGGACCCCGAGGCTGGGCGAGGCCCTGGCAGACCAAGGCGGCCTCCCCCTGCAGAGCCCCGGCTGCAGGACTGCAGGGCATGGGCAGGTGGGCTGGACCCCCAGATCTGCCTTGTTCAGAGGAGGGGCAGCTGCCAGGGCTGAGAGGAGTGAGATGCGTGGGGGCAGGTGGCGGGAGCCCTGGGGACAGCATCCCAGAGACCCCAGCCCCACTGACTGACTCACCAATGGCCGTGAGGAAGAGCCCAGCCTGGTCGATGGGGGCACTGCCCTCCTCATCATAGTAGTTGACGGTGACCTTGGAGGGGGAGAGAGGAGGGCAGAGACCACACGTCACAAGCAGGAAAGCCTGAGGCAGCCGCCCACCTCCACCTCCACCTGCCTCCCTCGCCAACAGCCTCCTCCAGGAAGCCCTCCAGGATTGTTCAGGTGCCTCCCAGGTGATTGAACTAGACTGGGTACTCTCCTCAGAGTGCAGCCAGGATGCCATCTGCCCACCTGTGCACCCGGCTACCTGCAGGGTCCCCACATCTGCATGTTGTGCCTATCGCTCCTACTAAGCTCCTGGGTGGGGAGGGGACAGGCCTGCGATGGTGTCTTTGGCGGATGCCGAGTGACATCATAGCATCTGGTAAAGCTGGAAATGAGGGATCCAGAGAGTGGACTCCCTGCGTGCTCAGCACCCCATTTTACAGACTGAGGTCCAGGGTGCCGCGGCTGGAGCTTCCATTGGTTCTGTGGTTCTGAGCGTCTGAGCGGCCTGTCACCCAGCAGCCCACGCTCCACCCTCTGTGACACTGTCATTCCAGGATCTGACAGGGTGCTGCCCGATACAGCGGCCATCAGCCGCGTGGTGGCCAAGCACTGGAAACGGGACCAGCGTGAACTCAGGTGCACTGTGGGCGCAGGTTTGGTATGGAAAAAGGGTAAGCCATCTTGTTAATTTTTTATATTCAAGACATGTCAAGATACATTTTTTTGGTACCAGGGATCGAACTCAGGGGCGCTTAACCACTGAGCCATGTCCCAGCCCTTTTAATATTTTATTTAGAGAGAGGGTCTCACGGAGTTGCTTAGGGCCTCGCTAAGTTGCTGAGGCTGGCTTTGAACTTGCGATCCTCCTGCCTCAGCCTTCCGAGCTGCTGGGATCACAGGCATACGCCACCACACTCGGCTTCAAAGTGATATTTTGGTATGTGCACTTGAGCAAAATCCATCCTGAAAACTGGTTTCACCCCTTCTTTATGCCTTTTGGACGTGGCCTCTGGGGGCTGAAAAGGATGCAGGTGGCTGGCGTTCCCTGTCTCTGGGATGGGCCATCCCGCCTGCCCGCCCTGTGATTACCTTGTCGTTGCTGGCCTCGGCGCTGGCCTTACTCATGGACAGCCGCAGCGTGGTGCTGGGCGAGAGGGCCCAGCGCTGCTTGCCATTGGTGGCCACCTCCTCGGCCTCCCCTTCTCGGACCACCTCCACCCGCACGTCCTCCGAGTGCTTCAGGCTGAAGGTCTGGGCCCCGGCGGGGGCTGCACTGCAGGGAGAGAGGACAGAGGGTCAGGGAGCCTGGGGCAGGCGTGGCGGGGGCTGTGGGAGCAGACTCCTGGAGGGCAAGGCCGCAAGGACTCTCCCAGGTGTGGCCTGGGGACCTCAGAGGACCGGGGCGGTCACTTCGTCACGAGGGGAGCTTGCTAACATACGGATTAACAGGTGGGGGCCTAGAGCAGGTAGTCGCTAGGGTTTGAACTCAGGGCCTCCTGGCCTCTGCCACTGAGCTCTGCCCCAGCCTCAGCACCTGAAGCTTTTTTTAAAAAATTTTTTTGGTACCAGGGATTGAACCCAGAGGTGCTAAATCACCAAGCTACATCCCAACCCTTTCCATTTTTTATCTGTTTTTAATTTTATTTTTTTGATTCATTGTACACAAATGGGGTCCAACTTTACATTTCTCTGGTTGTACACGATGCAGTCACACCATTCATGTAATCATACATGTACATGGGGTAATGATGTTTGTCTCATTCCACCATCTTTCCTTCCCCCATTCCTTCTCCTCATTTCCCTCTACACAATCCAACATTCCTCCATTCTTCCCTTTCCCTCTCCCCTTCCTGTTATGTATCAGCATCCACTTATCAGAGAAAACATTCCACCTTTGGTTTTGGGGATTGGCTTATTTTACCTAGCATGATATTCTCCAACTCCATCCATTTACCTGCAAATGCCATAATGTTATTCTTCCTTATGACTGAATAATATTCCATTGTGTATATATGCCACATTTTCTTTATCCATTCATCTATTGAAGGGCATCTAAGCTGGTTCCACAATCTAGCTATTGTGAATTGCTATAAACATTGATGTGGCTGTGTCACTGAAGTATGCGTGATTTTAAGTCCTTTGGGTATAAACCAAGGAGTGGGGATAGCTGGGTCAAATGGTAGATCCATTTCAAGTTTTCTCAGGAATATTCACACTGCTTTCCAGAGTGGTTCACCAATTTGCAATCCCACCAGCAATGTATTAGTGTGCCTTTTTCCCCACATCCTCACCAACACCTACTGTTGCTTGTATTCTTGGTAATGGACATTCTAATTGGGGTGAGATGAAATCTTAGAGTAGTTTTGATTTGCATTTCTCTTATCACTGGAGATGTTGAACATTTTTTCATATATCTGTTGATTATTTGTATATCCTCTTCTGTGAAGTGTCTGCCCAGTTCCTTAGCCATTTATTGATTGGGTTACTTGTATTTTTGGTGTAAAGTTTTTTGAGTTCTTTATATTCTGGAGATCAGTGCTCTATCTGAAGTGTTTGTGGCAAAGATTTTCTCCCACTCTGTAGGCTCTCTCTTCACATTGATTATTTCCTTTGCTGAGAAAAAGCTTTTTAGTTTGAATCCATTGCATTTATTGATTCTTAATTTTACTTCTTGTGCTTTAGGAGTCTTGTTAGGACGTCTGGTTCTAAGCCAACGTGTCATTTTCTATCTTGAGATGGTCTCAGTAAGTTGCTCAGGGCCTCACAAAGTTGCTGAGGCTGGCCTTGAACTCGCCATCCTCCTGCCTCAGCCTAAGAGTCGATGGGATGACAGGTATGCATCCCACACCCAGCAGGACCTGAACTCTTAAGGAAGACCTCAGAGCCGTGCTGTGCTTTGGGCATACATGATACTAAGGGTGGATGATGAGACCCAGACAGAGGTAGGACATTGCTCCGAAGACAGACTTGAGCCTAGGACCCTGTCTCCCTGTCTCTCTCACAGGGAGATGAGCCCAGAACTGGGATCTAAATGGGCAGGATGGAGTGGCTCAGTTGACAGATCCCTTGGCCTGGAATTCTCCTGCTGACAGTCACTCCTTGAGATTCAGGTGGTTTTCCACTGAGAAGGAAATCCTTTTAGAATTCTTGAAAAGCCATCAAGACTTCAGGCTGAACTGATTGGTTTGGTCTGGCTGCTATGGACTGAATATTTTTGACCTTCCTCTTCGCCCCCACCAGCTGCCTGACACACAGGAAGGTCATACTAGGGCAAGGTCACAAAGTGGCCTGTGAGCAAGGAAGAAGGCCCTCTCCATCTCACAGTCGGGCTGGCACCCTGACTTCATGTTCCTGCTCTCCAGAACTGTGAGCTGCCAGGCAGTGTGGGGTCATGGCTGCTGAGTTGATAAGATTCTGGCTTAGGGCAGGTAACCGGGAGGACAGGAGGCAGGGGAGGAGGACAGGGGGCGATTTTGCTCAGCCCAGCTCCTGCTCTGAAGATTCCTAAGGCCGAGGAGGGCCCCAAGGGCTCTGGGCGGGATCCGCCTGGGGTTTGTGACCAAGACGTAGGCAGGAGCATGTGGTGCGTCTGCCCTTGGGGGACCTGTGCTCGGGTTCCAGAGGTCCTGGTTGGGCCTCAGGACTGTCAGGGGTGCTGTTTGATCTCAGGCATTTTCCCTTCTTAACACTGCAGACTTGTCGATCCCATCCCTGGAGAGTCTGGCTGGCATCGCTGGGACGAGGGGGACGCCACTGGCAGGGGCCGGGGTGGAATGAGAGGCTCTGGCGGGCGCCTCTTGGAGGCCAGTAGCAGCCGCAGCCCGAGGCCCCGTCCCACTGCAGACGCTCAGATCTGTAGATGGGGTGTGCCCAAGAGTGTGCGTTCTCACCTGTTTCTGGGGAGCGTTGGTGCTGCTGGTCCAGGGGCCACCCTGGGGACCATGGATCTGGCTCTCAGCACTGCTGCCCAGTGGTTAGAGCAGGGTGGCCACACCGTGAGCGTGCACCTGTGGAGGCTGCTGGGTGGCATCTTTCTGACCTGGGCCACGGTCTGGGGCTGGGTGTGGGTCAGTGGTGGAGCACTTGCCTGGCACGCAAGGCCCTGGATTCAGTCCCCAGCAGAGCAGAAGCAAAACAAATCCATGAAATGGAACCCCCTGAAATGATGGAATCAGGCCACCGTCTGCAGGGGCTCCTGGCAGGGACCATTGGTCTTTGCAGGAGAGGTGACGCCTTTCTCTCATGGTGTTGCCATGTGGTGCCTCCACATGGTACCTGCCCTCCTTTGGGTCTCAGGACCCCCCAGGGCAGGGAGCAGGGTCCAGGCTCCTCCGGCCTCATCCCTCAGAGCCCAGCACTGGCAGACTCTGACAACAGGGTGTGGAGGGAGGTGCTGGTGAGCAGGGGCCTGTGCCGAATCCCTGGCCCACCTTTAGCCAGAGCCACTGTTACTTCATCTGCATGATTCTATTTACACAGGACAAGGGGATGGTCTCTTGGGACCCTGCCTTAGCGACTCTAATGATGCTTCCTGGCCCTGCATTCCTCCGGGCAGCGAGAAACTGGAGGAGGCCCCAGAGGGTCCAGAGGGTTAATGCCTGGCCCACATCAGAGCCCCAGAGCCCCACCCCTCCTCGACTCAGCACCAGCCAGGCCAGGAGCTGAGCAAACAGCTATTCTTGGAGCAGCCCTGGCAGAAGTGACAAAGGCACCTTTGTCCCCTGTGGATCCTGTTGGCCGCTTCCCACTCCAGGAAGAACCTCTTAGAATCCCCTGTAGAAACTCGAGAGCCAGGGAGCGGGGGCTTCAGGCAGCTCCGGTCCCCAAGGCTGCAGGGAAAGGAGAGGGCTGGGAGTGGTTACGACATCCCTTTAGCTTATCACAAAGAGACCTAAGAGTGGGCACAAGGACAGACTGCCAGGCCTGGAGCCTGGCCTGCCCGGTGTCCTAGCACCTGGGACGGCTGTGCTTAGCGCGTGCTTTGGGAGAAAATGAATGAAGGAACCCGTGCTCGGCTGGCCGGGTGGCTGCTTAAACAGTAGTCTGGCTTGGCCTACTGGGCAGCTGCCGGGGCCCACTGTGCCCTGCAGCCTGGTGCTCATCGGGTGGCATCAGCCCCTGCGCCTCAACTCGACCCTCATTTTCTGTGACCTGCCCATTCCCGTCGCACACCTTCTACCCCAAATGCCCTCCCCTGACTTCTCTGCCTGGCAAATGTCCACCTCTCCTCGAAGACCCGGCTCAATCCACTGTGCCATGTGTATTTCCCCTCGGGGCAGCTGTCTCCTTGAACAGAGGCAGCTGTTCTAATCTGGTCTCAGCACCGGACCTGGACACACGTCTGCACATCTGCTGTAGGAAGGGCGGGGGCGGGAGGGCCACTTGTTCACTTAACACGTATTTACTGAGCACTTACTATGTGCCAGGCTCAGCTCTAGGTGCTGGGGGTAGACCTGTGGAAAAAGTTAATGTGTTCTCTGGGCGCGTGGCCTTTACATTCCAGCAGAAGAGAAGGACTTCTGGTAGCTCACACAATCAATGGGGGCCATGAGGCCCTGGTCTGGGGCTCAAGGAGGGGTTCCCTGAAGAAGTGGCATTTGAGCAAGGGTCTAAACTTCAAATTCTGCAGAATTCCAATGTACATGAACTTCACCTGCGGGGCCTGTTTAAAGTCGGGTTGCTGGGCCCACCTCCTGCGTTCCTGGTTCATCGGGTCTGGCAAAGGGCCTGAAAACTGAATTTCTAATAAGCTGCCTAGTGATTTCCAAGCAAGGAGGGTGGCTTGGGAGATGACCCAAGGCCCACATTAGCTTGGTGTGTTCGAGAAACTGCAAGGTGAGCGGGAATGGATTTGTGAGCAAGGTGGGGGCGCGTGAAGGGAGAATCCTAGACAGTTGGGGAGGGTGGGAGACTGGCCGGGCAGGCGTCACAGAAAATGGGCCTGGAGAGTCAAATCAGGGCATGGCAGCAGAAGGCCTCTGGAGTTCAGCAGAGTCCCTGGAAGGGGCAGGGGAGCAGGGGAGGTCTGGCCATTTGTGCATCGTAGAAGCTCACCTAGGCAGGTGATTGCAGTGGCCACCCAGGTGAGTGGTGAGGTTGGCCTGAGACTGGATGGTGGCCATGGAAGCAGAGGGAAATGGCCAGGTGGTTGGTGTCTGACCAAAGGATATCCGCCCAGCCCCTCGAGTGCTGTGTGGCCTGTGGGAGCCCTGCAGCCCCTCTGATCTTCGCTCAGTCAGTGGGGCAGGTCACTGGTTGGCCTGGCGGTGCTGGGAGGCTCGCTCAGTCCCAGACTTGACAGGGTGGCAAGCCTGCTCCTAGCTGGCATCTGGCACCCTCAGCTTGTCCATCTGGCCTGGGCCTCATTAACACCAGCCGGGGCTCCTCCCCAGAGTGACCCCAGCTCCTGGCAGCCTGGGTGTGACATCCTGCCCTCGGGTCTTTGGAGGAGTTGGAAGGGGGAGTCCTGGGTGCCAGCCTGGCATGCCACCTGTGGCGAGCACCCTCGAGGACAGAAAGGAGGGAGGGAGGCAAGGCCTCCATTCACATCTCACACCTGGTGCTCTGTATGGGGATGACTGGAGCCTGAGGGTAGGCAGCTGCCCTGGGCAGGGATGAGCAGAGGCCAGGCATGACAACTGCCTCCAGCCAGCCTCCTCCCCCCGGTACCTCAGCAGCCCTTCTTACCAGGCTCGGTGCCTCCAGCTGCCCTGGGCCTCTCCCTGATGATGAAACGATCTCATCTATGGTTACTCTCTTCCTCAAAACCCTCCAACGCCTCCTCACTATCTTCAGATCAAAGTTCAGCATTTGAGCAATGACTCCAAAGCCCCAGTTCAAGTTTATCGACCCTCTAGTCTTATACGCTGGGTCACTGACGCGATGCGCTTTCTGCCTCCATGTGCCCAGCCTTCCCGCCAGGGGTGCTTGCTCCCCTGAAGCACTCTGGCCCCGCCCATCTTTCAATACCCAGCTGAGCTGTCACCTTGTCCAGGAGGTCCTCCCTGACTCCATCGGCTGGAGCCCACCCCTCCCTCCCTGTGCTGGTGCTTCTACAACACCCACAAGCGTTCAGCGTCTTCCCCGTGAGTGCTGGCCACGCTTCCAGAGCAGGAACCACATCCTATCGTGATTTGTTTTAGTTTTACACTAAGCCCAGTGCTAAGGCTTAACTACTCACTGAGTCCCTGGCACTGGCCCAGCCCCGGTACGGCCATCCTTTGGATAATCCCATGAGACCTGTACCCAGGCCATCCCGTCTTACAGATGAGCACATGGAGGCCCATGGGGACAAGCACTTGCTCCAAATCAGTCCCAGGGTTGGTAATGGCAGAGTTTGAAGGGAACTGCAGCCCCCTGAGGTCCAGGCCTGGCTGCTCCCTCCTGCGGAGAACCTACAGGTTAGAGGCCCCAGGGGGAGGGCAGCTGGCGTGGGGGTTGTGCCTGGCTCAGCCGAGGAACCTCAAGAGCCTCAAGAGCTTACTTATTAAGTAGCTGGGAGTCAGAGACCCATGGCAGGGACCCCCGAGGCCCTCTCCCTGTCCCAGGCTCTTACGTGAATGACTGAGAAGCAACTTCGGCCTCTCAAAGGCCCTGGGCACAGGTCTGGCATGGCTGGGGAGAAGAGGGTGCCCTCCAAAAACTATTCTCCCCACAAATGTAATTCAGGCTTGGCTGGCTAGCTGCGGGCAGAGCCCCTGCCACCACGATCCCATCCCAACCTAAGGCCTTCTGGTCAGCAAAGAGGGGCACTCAGGGTCTCCGGCTCCGCAGGAGGTGGCAGGCTTGCAGACAGGATGACAAGTTCTCCCACCCCGGCACTGGCCTGAAACTGGAGCCCCGGTGGCCCCTGGCAGGGCCTGTGGTTTAGGGCTGAGGGCTCTGGGTGTTGTTCTGATTTATGGGGCCACCTGACCTGGCCTGGATTCCTCCCTCCGTCATTCTCTCAGGAGAAAGCGCTGCTCCGGCCAAGCTCGGCCACATGCCCTTGACCTTCCACAGGCCCACACTGTGGTGTCCATCCCTGGAGGTGGGGGCGGGGAGCTCAGCCCCACAACGGGCTGGTCGGTCCACGTGCTCCAGTGACCGCATCCAGCCATTCATCCACTCAACCGAGCATTCACTGGCTCAGGAAGGAGAGTGAGCGAGGAGGAGGCATCCAGGGGGGCAGCGTGGCCGGGGCCTGGGCCCTCTGGTCATCTTGGGCAGCCACTGCTACTTTCCCCAGAGACAGAAACAGGGGCAATAATCGTCCCCATCTCAAGAAGCTGGAGGTTTAAACGCACGTGAATGAAGATTTTTTTCTTTTTTTTTTGCATTACTGGTGGTTGAACCCGGGCCTTGCACATGGTGGGCAAGATGCCGCCGGGTGGCCCTGACCCTAAAGGCTCGTATATTAAAACACAGAGACGAATGCAGCGTTCAGGAGGCCGCTAGGAGCCTACTAAGTGTTCAATAAATACAAGTTAGTAATATTAAGGAAAAAATAAGATTCACAAAGAGAGCAAAAGAGGACAGTGAGGTAAAGAGTACCCGGGATGCAGGGTGGGGCATGATGACACAGGGGTATCATTGAAGGCCGTGTGGAGGAGTCACTTGAGCTAAGCCTTGCCTGATGAACGTCAGGCCTGGAAGTTCAGGCGATAGCGTCCGGGAAGTGGGAACAGCAGGTGCAAAGGCCCTGGGGTGGGAATGAACTTGGTGTATTGGAGGCCTAACAGCATTCACAGAGCCAGTGTGGTCGGAATGGAGGAAGTGCCTGGAATGGGGGGAGGTGGGATTGGTGAGGCAGGCCTGGCACATGGGACAGGGCTGCCCGAAGCACCCCACACCTCTTGCTACAAGCTGGATCTCTCATCCTCTGCCCTTGGATCTAATGATGCTATGTTTTTGGAGCTGGGGAAGAACCTAGGGCCTGGCACATGCTGGGCACATGTGTGTGCATCTGGCCACGCCCCCTGCCCTTTTGTTTTTATTTTGAGACAGGGTCTTGCTCAGTGGCCCAGGCTGCCGTCCTCCTGCCCAGCCTCCTGAGTCACTGGGATTGCAGGCGTGGGCCACCATTACACTTCACCTAATTACACTTTTAAAAACAAGCAAGCCCCCAGCCCTCACGCTAACCAAGAGACAGAGAAAGTTGGGGAGGGAGTCGGGGAAGAATTTAAATTCTGCGGCTCTTCCCTGAGGCAGGATGCACGTCTGTCCCTCCGTCCTGTTTGCCCAGCCTAGTCTAGGAAGTCTGGCCCTGGCACCCCTTCCGGTCTTCTGCCAGACAGTGATGGACACAGGGCCCTACCAATGGCTGGGCGGCCTCTGCCTTGGGGGAAATGAGGAAGGGGAGGGGACCCACCCTGCCGGCCACCTCGCGGGCTCATCCTGACGCTGCAGAGGCAGGGGACAATCCTTAATGGCTTAACTTTGTCCCATGCTCCTGCTGGCCTTAAGGAATGGCTCCTGGTATCTCTCCAGGAGAGAGGAGAGGGGCACCTGCTTCATCAGCAGGCCTTACCTCTTAAGATCAAAAGCCAAGGGAGCCAGGCACGGTGGCGCACGCCTGTAATCCCAGCACTTGGGAGGCTGAGGCAGGAGGATCGCAAGTTCAAAGCCAGCCTCAGCAACTTAGTGAGGCCCTAAGCAACTCAGTGAGACCCTGTCTCTAAATAAAATACAAAATAGGGCTGGGGATGTGGCTCTGTGGTGGAATGCCCCTGGGGTCAATCCCCAGTACCACAAAAAAAAAAAAAAAAAAAAAAAAGCCAAGGGACAGGGGAAGCCATCTCCAAGGCCTGGTCTGTGGGTCAGTGGGAAGGCCAGCGGAGTGTGACCATCCTGCTACCCAAGGCTGCCTTCTCTCCAGTCCTTCCCGACTCCAGTGCTCACAGATGTGGGTAGGAACACCACACTCTGTGTCCCTTTCCAACTTCAAGCCCCAATCAGATGGGACCCCAGCCAGCCCCATTAAAGTGGTGGCTGCCAGCTACAGGGACCACAGGGGTGGGGGTGGGGTGCTGGGCAAGGTGTGCTTGTCCTAGATCAAGGATGAGTACACTGGCAACCACGGAAGGAAACAGCAAGTATCTTTAATAACCACAAGGTATGTTCTCTAGAAAAAAGTCCTACTTCCTTCTTTTTGTGCCTCCACAGGTAGCTTGCTGGAGATTAGCAGTCAGAATGTGACTGGGGCCAGGCAAGGTACCTATAATCCCAGACACAGGAGGCTGAGGCAGGAGGATTACAAGTTTGAGGCCAGCCTCAGCAGCTTTATTTTGAGAATTTTTTATTCTCAAAATAAAAAATAAAAAGTGTTGGGGCTGAAGCTCAGTGGTAGAGCACCCCTGGGTTCCATTCCCAGTACTAAATAAACAAATAAATACATACATAAAATAAAAAAATGAATAAAGTGGCTGGGTCAGGGCAAGTGTTCCTGCAGGAAGAGGAGAGGTGGCCCAGAGCACTCCTTCCTCTGGTGGCCCGCATGGGCAAAGTGGCACTGTTCAGCCCATGATCATGTTTACTGCCTCTACTGGGCAAAAGGTCCTTCCTTGTGTTCGCTCATTAACACTTGATTGGCTCGATGGAAGCTCAGAAAGGTAATGCGATTCGTTCAAGGTCACGCCACATGGTGGACAGGAACCCAGTCTCTCCTGCCTCTTCCCACTGCCCGCCCAGCTTCTTGGTCTCCAAGGACAGCCTTCACTCAGCACCACCTGCACCCCGGGGGAGGAGTGAAGGGCTAACGCTGAGTGACTGGGCAGTTCCCACCAGGACCACAGGGCCCTTGAGGAAAGGGAGGGCAGAGGCTGCTTCTATGAGGTCCCAAAGGGGGTCCAGAGCCCAGGGGAAGGGGCTGCTGTGGCCTGGTCTGGAAGCTGCTCCTACCTAACTGGGCCTGGGGTCCACCAGGCCTTGTGCCTTGGGGTCTACCTGGAGGCGCTGGGGCATCACTTGGGGTCTTGGGCCAGCACAATGTCTGCCTGGGTCACACTGGCCTGGGTGAAGGGGGAAGGGACACAGGCTGACAGGGTCATCCAGTTTAGCCGGCTGGTTACACAGCGTCACACAGGATGGAGTGCAGGATCAGAGCGTGTGTTCTGAGTCAGACAGACGTGGACCTGAGTCCTATGTGTCACCGGGCAAGTGACTTTGTCTCTCCGAGCCTCACTTTCCTCATCTACAAAATGGGACCATCAAAGAACCACCTCTGAGACCCACGGGGGGTTGAAAGAGATGACGTGGTTGGTTCCTAAGCGGGACCTCTTGTCACTGCAGGCATCAGATGCCACAGCCGTGTCACAGCCCAGCCCCAGGCTCGACAGGAGGCTCCCTCAGCTAGACCGTGAGTCGTAGTGGTGGTGATTTTGCTCCCCGGCCAGGGGACTGCTGGCATTGTCTGGAGCCACTTTGGGGTGTCACAATTAGCAGACTGCTATTGGCATCTGGTGAGTAGAGGCCAGGATGTCACTAAATATCCTATACTGAGCAGGACAGTCCCCTGGACGGAGACTCATTCGGCCCCAAAGGCAATAGGGCTGCTCTAGAGTGGCCCTGTCCAGGGCCACCAGCACCCGTGGCTGCTGAGCGCTTGACGAGTGCGGGCAGCTAACACCCTCCTGGCGCTGCATTTCCAAAACGGCACGAGAAACACGTAAACTATCTCATTAGCCACCTTTATATGATGACACATTGAAATGACAATATTTGGTTATATAGGATTAAATAAAATTCACTCTGAAAATTAATTGCACCTGCTTATTTGAACTTTAAAAAGACACGGCTACTAGCACATTCACAGCGGCCTCGGGCCTGCCTTCCGTTTCTGTTGCCGGCGCTGGTCTAGAGTACTCGGCCCCTCTCGGTGGTGGGGGAAACCCCAAGTGCAGCTGGGGGTGTGGGTCTTGGTGGGTGTGGCTGGTGTCTTGAGGAAGGACAGAGTATCGTCACACCTCTGTCCCCTGCCGGAGGGAGAATGATTGGCACCTGCTCCCCTCCTGACCTCCACCAGGCTGGGCCTCTCTCTGCCAGGACAGGCGAGGGTGGGGGGCCCTGCTTTGCTCCCCAACCCCCACTGGAGGCACCACGCCAGGCTTTCAGGCAGCACCCAAAGTGCCCCGGCAAACAAACAGGCGGGTATGGTGACAGCTGAGACTTACAGACCTGAGCGCCCTGGCACCTAGCCCATTCCCTGGCACTGCCCAGTGCTGAGCTGGGGGTGGAGAAGGGCCCGGCCCCTGGTGCCTGGACCACTCTGTTATGGCCCTCAGAGACCCCAGTCCGCCTCTGACATTTACGCAAGGGACAACTGAGGCCCAGGCCCAGGCAAGGTAGAAGGAGGCCAGGGAGGAGGAGTGGCAGGGAGTCCTGGGGCTTGATGGTATGGGCACGGCCAGTGCCTGCTGTGGAGGTGGCAGGAGACTGACTGAACAGGTGGGCAGGGCTCCCAGGGCCATAGGAACTGAAGAGAGTGGCCAGGAAGGAGTGGGGGAGACACACAAGTGGGGTTTTTTTTTTTTTTTGATATCAAGGATTGAAACCAGGGGTGCTTAACAACTAAGCCACATCCCCAGCCCTTTTTTATATTTTATTTAGAGACAGGGTCTTGCTGAGTTGCTTAGGGCCTCGCTAAGTTGCTGAGGCTGGCTTTGAACTTGTGATTCTCCTGCCTCAGCCTTCCGAGCTGCTGGGGTTATAGGCGTGTGCCACTGCCCCTGGAGAGGTGGCTTTTGCCTTGCAGAAGCAGGGTGCTCAGGCATCAGAATGATTTGGAAGCAATATGACAACAGAGACTAGGGGACCCAGCCAGGTCATCAGCACAGGGTTCACCTCCAGGTCTTGCATGTCGGTTCTTCCGAGAACAACCTGCCAACCCTGCCTGCCACGGGGAGTAGTTCAGAGTCTTGGCATAGAGGGCTGCAGGTGAAGCCCCACCAAGATCCCGCAGGGGGCTTGCCCGACTTTGCCACGTCCCCATCCTGCACACTAGGGGACGTGAACCACCACCCTTGGCCATTTTCTTGGAACTGAGGGTAGTGGGAGGGTTCTATCACACATCCTGCCATCTCAGAGATCCTTCACTCAGTTGTCCCAAGTTTGTGGACGGAGAGATGGGGAGGGAACAGGATCCCGAATCTGGGGTGCTTTCTGCAGACCCCACCTCTGCACCCTGCGTCCCAGGCATTCAGCAGGTGGACTGTGGTCCCTCCACGAACCCAAAGTGAAAGCGGGGAAGGCACTTGGGGACATGGAGATCGTGACCGGTACTTGGACACAGGCAACCAGCGGCAGCCCCCAGCGGGTGAAATCAGAGCCCCAACAACCCCCAGGGCCAGATTCCCGGCCAAGGGAGCTCCCCTCTGGTCCTGCCCCACCGCAGCAAACTCCCCGGAGGTTCTGCTGAGTTGAGAGAGGGAAGCAGGAGCGAGGCTGGGCTGGGTGGGCTGTGAGTCAGGAGGGGCTGAGCGGAAGTGAAAGGGGAGTGGGTGGTGGAGAAGCTGAGGGGTGCTGAGGTCCCGAGGGAGAGGGACTGGAGAGGACAGCGGGGAGACGGGGTGACCGGGAGGAGCTGAGGCTGGAGCAGGGTGCTGGGAGGGCCTCGCTCAGGATTGCAGCGGGGTGGACACAAAGTTTGGTGGCGGGCAGGTTTCTGGGTGAAGTTCTTGGGGGTCTGGGGGCTTCATGTTGAGGGGCAACTGGGGGGGAGTCGGCCGTCGGCGCCCAGGAGTCCGGAAGGGCCTCGGCGACGCTCGGCGGGGTCTCGGCCGGCGCGGGCCGCTCACCTGTAGACATCGGTCCAGAGCTGCGTGCCCAGCACGTACACCGCCTCCACGCGGCTCCCGTACTGCAGCCGCACCGTCCGCTCGCGCAGCATCTTCCCGCCCGCAGCGTCCCGCCTGGTGCCCGCGTGCGTGGTCCTGCCGCAGGTGAGCACCTGTCGCAGGTGAGCCCGCTGCAGCCGCCTGCGCCCGCCGCGGCCCCGCGAGCTGCCTTATTCTGCCGCCGGTGGGCGGGGCGTGGGCGGGGCGGCGTCCGGCTCCTCGCGCAGTGGACCGAGCGCCCATTGGTCAGGCGTGGCCCCGCCCTGCCCGCGCGCCCGCCCCGCCCCGGTCCAGCGGCCAGTTTCTGGCTTTCCAAGTCGGGTCCGGGCCCTCTTTCATTCTTCAAGCCCGGTCTTCCTTCCAGCACCCGCCCCCCAACCCAGCGGCGCAGAAAATGCAAACGTGGAGCTGCCAAGGGGCGAGGGCAGGAGGTGGTGCGAGCGCAGAGCGGGGCCTAACCGGCCGGGGACCCAGGCGGACTCTCAGGGGGCGGGAAGTCTGGGCCCTCTTAAAGGAGTCGTTTGCAAACTCAAGGGGAGGAGAGGAGCCGCGTGCAGCCACAGCACCCGCCCCGCCCCACCAGATCCACGTTGCCATAGGGAGCTGGGTGGGAGTGGAGAGCCGGCAGCTGACGGAGACCGGAATGCCAAGCCGGGGCATCAGTGGGCGAGAGCTTGGAACAGCTTCCTCAGCGAGGAGTGCAATGGGTCATTCGGTCACTCAGCTGCCCCTGGCTGTCCCCGGCACTCCTGGCAAGGAGGCTGAGCTGCAGCGAGGGCATGAAGACCCTGACTGGGGGAGCGTGAGAGGGCTGGAGAAGAGGGGATTGAACTGACCAGTGTTTATGGACTGAGATTTGGGTGGCACCTGGTGACCGACAGGATGTGCCAGTTGAGAGACAGGGAGGGGGCAAGGATTAGGCCCCAGCTCTGTCCTGGGCCACTGAGTGAAGGGATGTCATTGTAGAGGTCAGTCTGTGTACTTGGAGGCCGAGGTGCAGGGTGATGTCCAGTGGGGGACTGAAACGGCCCTACCCCATCCCAGGCACCTTCCCCCTGACCCAAGCCAGGGCTGCTCAAATAGTTCAGCAGTGTGTGTGCTGGTCTCTCCTGGGGCCAGGGCAGAAACTGGATGGTGGTGGGCAGAGGCTGAGACGCAGTGGGGTGGAGGGAATGTGTGTTTGGGAGGGAGCTGGGCTGATGGGGGCATGGGACTCCCAGGAAGGAGTGTACCTGGGCAGAGGGGTGAGGCTCAGAAGTGACCCCAGTGGGGTACACCCAGTCCTTTGATTCCAACCTTCCCCCCAAGGAGGCCCACCTCAGGCAGTGGTGAAGAATCCAGCTCCTGGGCAGCTGGATTTGGAAGGAATGTGGATGAGAAAGGGAGGGCTTAAGTCCTGGCCAGGGGTCCTTCACCCCCTAAAGGCATAGCAGCAGCCCCGGGGAGATGCCAGGGACTTCTGATTGGCCCCTAGTGGCCCTGAGTCCATCCTCCAACCAGGAGGCAGGTTGTGGGTGGCACCTGCCAAAGTGGGAAAAAGCTGACTTCCGGCCCTGCCAAGGTGCCCTCGGGTCTGGGCACCCCTCTGCAGGGAGTTCCTTCTGAGCCCTTCCTGTGTGTGGCAGTAACAAACATTCCTGTCCTTGAACCCACTGGGAAACTGAGGCCCAGGTTCGGAGGAGGACATTGCGTTCTCCCCACAGTGAGATCCAGACAGGTCAGAACAGGATCAGGGGTGATAACATCAGCAAGAGGCAGTGATGACCAGCGGGGCGGAAACGACAGTGGGTGCTCACTGTGTCCTTTTAGGGGGCCGTGCTGTTCCCAGGGGCACCTGCCATGTACTAGGGCAGAGCATCAAACCCCGAGGCAACCCTGCACTTTGCAGGAAGAAGGAGATGCAAAAAGGGCGAAGAATTACGCTGAGTCCCTCAGGTCCTGAGAGTGGCAGAGCAGGATGGGAACTTGGGGCCAGGGGGCTGCAGACACCAGCAGGGCAGGAGAGGGCAGAGGTTCTCTTTCCAGCCAGGCTGTTGTGCAGACTCCGGCCATTCGCCCTTCCATTCAGAGTCCCATCTGAGAAAAAACTCTCAGCATGATGCAGGGCTGGTATTAAATGAGATGCTAATATACAGAACACACAGAGTCCAGCAGGAGGTGAGTGCTCAGGAAATGAGCCCCCTCCCCTTAAACAATCCAGCCCCCAACCACATGCAGGGCCTCTGCCCTGGCTCTGGCTTACCACGTTGGCCCAAGTGCCTGGTTGATGGGTCAGGAGTTTCCTGGTGCCCAAGGGTTTAAAATAGCTGAAGTGGTCACCAGCTGTCAGTGGATTCGAGGCCGGAGGTCTCAGGCATCATGGCTGCTCCCACCTCTCCCCGGGGGATCCGGAACAGCCTCCAGGCATCTCACGGTGCCTTTTGGGTTGTGCCAGAAAAGGGGACTTGGCTCAGGCCAGTTCCTGGCCCAGATGGACCCCCTACCTGCCCCAGCTCATGCCCTGGCTGAGTGCGAGGCTGGAGTGCCAAGCGGGGAGGGGGACTTTCCTGACCATTTCCTGCTATGATCCCTTCCGGGGGTCTCTCTGTGCCAGGCCTGGGGCAGCCGGGCTGGAGGTGATTCAACTCACCAAGGTCATTGTGCAAGGGTTTAAAGGGAAAGAAATGCACAAGCAATACCTCACATTGCACAAGAATGAACAATCAGGATCACTCAGGACCTCGCCCCAGAGGAGATCGCTGTGCACTTTTGTGAGTCTGCTCTTTCTTGCCTGAGGATGGTGTGGTGCAGCTGGGGACCACACTTTTGAGCCCCGAGGCTGTGCCAGGAGCTCTTCTGACAGTGTCCCATATCTTGGTCGTCTAATCCTAAATGAGTAAATAATAGGTGGACACTATTATCACCCCCAATTTGCACGGAGGAGCCTGACAGAGAGGAGAGAGGCCTTTGGACTTAGAAGACCTGGGGTCAGGTCTGGCATTGCCTCTCACTAGCTGGAGACTTCTCTGGACCTCTGTGTCTTCCTCTGCAAGGAAGACGCTGGCAGTACGCAGCCTCCGTGATTACAGAAAATAATATGCTCTGTTCCCAGTTCAGCACATCGGGGTCTGGCACAGAGCCAGGTCTCAGTAGCTGGGAGTTATTTTCGGCGCCTAGAGACAATTATTCCAAGCTTTTGTAATAGGGGCTTCTGACTGTCCATGTTATTTGATAAATTGCTTCAAAGTCTCTGCAATGGGAGAAGTGGCCTCTCTGTGGCTGGGGGACACAGCCGTGTGAGTCGTGCAAAAGGCTTTGGGCTTTATCTTA